>VZTY01030252.1:182507-220279 GCA_013400935.1 Turnix velox | reverse complement strand
ATCTCCTCATTCCTTCCTCTCCTCTCTTCTGAGGGGGGGGCATCTGTCATTTGGGGGGGTCCTTTTGGGCCTAAACCAGGACAAATATGCAAGATTTTGGTTCTGGGATTGAATGACCACATGCAAAAGTAGAGACTGGTAGCTGACTGGATAGGAAATATCTTTGCTGAATATGGCTTGAGGTTTCCAGGAAGAGAAGTAGTGTGCTGTTGCAGTAAAGAATACTAAGTATTGAATTGTATTGGTGAAGCTAGAGTCAGCAGGCAGTAGGTAATAACTGTTTTCGCTTTTGGCACTTGTGAAACTATGCTTGTTACACTGTTCGTTTCTTCTCAGCACATGACAAACATCACATCTTGGAGACAGTCAAAATCTGTCTGGACATGATTCTGGGCAACTAGTTACAGGTGGCCCTGGTTGAGCAGGGTAGTAAATTAGATGACTTTGAGATTTCCCTTCCACGCTCAACCATTCTGTGACACAGAGATCTGAGTAGGCAATTAGTAGTATGAATGACATGATGCCTGAAGAGCAACTGAGAGGTCTGTTTGTGTTTAGTCTAGAGAGAAGAAAACAAGGATAAGATCATGTCAATGTCTTCAGCCTCTTAGCTGAAGAGTACAGAGGAAGAGGAGCAGGCACTTCTGGAGGTACACAGTGACACAATGAAAAGTAATGTACACAAGCTCCAGTACAATAAATTCCTATTAGGAAAAAAGCATCATGATGTTGTTCAAAGAGTTTGTGGAATCTCCATCCTTGCAGGTTTTAGAACTTGAAGGAACAATGTCCCCAACAGGGCCCTGAAATCGGATTATTCCCTCCATGATTTATTCTGTAATTCTGTGAAACCATGGTTCAGTGAGGAAAGGGATTAAAAATGAAAACTATGTCATTTGTACTCATCAAAATGCACAACCATATGATTGTACTCTGTTTTTGCTTAAATCCTACTGATATAGTTCAGGAGAAAATAGTTGTATCTCCCAAGGAACACTGTTATGTACACTGGTGATCCAAGTCTATACTATAGATTGAATATACTAGTTAAAAGTACATAGTTTATATACATTTCTGCATGGACATAGACTTCAGTAGAGCATAAGTGAATGCTGTGGCAATTCTCTGAGTTTGCACTGCAGGTATTAATTTGATTTCCAGTAGCATTAAAGCTGCATTGGCACAGTGCTCTGGATGGTCTGGTTACCACCTCTAAAAGGATATATATGTATATATATTAAAACAAATGAAGCATTATCTCCATTAGTGTACCTTACTTGCAGTACATGAGGTGACTTGAGTATCTTTGCTTGTGTTCCTCCCTGTATTTGTATCCTTCACAACCCTACACTCAGCAGATTTGAAAGCTCCATTGGAATTCACTTAATGCCATCTAGAAATACTGGATCCATTAGCACTGTCAGGTGACTCTAGGATAGGCCTCATATAAAATGCAAGAGGAGAGATTCCAGAATACTCTTCTCAAGTTTCCCCCTTGCCTGGTGTAGAAGTAAAAGACTCTAGTTAAGTAACTAATGTGCCTGTTTTCATGGAGCAGCTCCTTCAAGAGCTATGTCCTTACATGATGGGACACAACATATTCTGGGGTGGGGCATTTCTTTCTCTTTTCCTTTTTTTTTAAGCTTTTCCGACATAATTAAATATACAGCAATCTACTAAAAGGGAATGATTGACCATTCTGTGATACTTGAGATAATAATCTAGCACATTAAGGAGTTAAAATCTCTTTTGTTGTCTGTGTCTTGTATAAGAGGAAGTTAATCTAACTGTAGGAGAAGATTCACAGGGTTAGGAATTAAGTAAATTGTAATACATATTTTTCCTTCAAGAATAATAGAATTGTGGGAATTTACAGGAAGAGGAACCTCTAACAAGCAAGCTTACACAGCCTGATGCTCTGGAGGATGACTTCTATGTACCTGCAGTACCTAATCTTACCTCCCACCTACCACCAATCTTACCTACCACCATGGGAGGCTAACTACCTAGATTTAATTTTGAGTTAGACAAGATAGGTTCTGATGTATTGAGCTTGAGTATCTCATGTGGATTCATCTCAAAAAAGACGGTTGTTGTTGTCATACTTTAATCTCATTTAATGTATGTATGTTTACTTACTGGATTCATACTTCAACACAATATGCACTCCTTTGCTAGAAAAACACCTAAAACCTGCCTAACGCTGTAATGGAAGGATGGAATCTGCTTTTAAAGGATTTGGCATGCCTCCTCATTAAGTGTCTAAACCATGAAAACTTTTGCATGACAATCTCAGGTAAACTTTTACTTCTCAATTAGAGATGAGCTTAGACTAAAACTGAAGCAAAGTGTCATAACTTGGATGAGTCTCTGTGTTCACAGAATAAGTAGGGATAATCCGTGTATCAAATTAGTTTATACTTTGGGCAAGCAAGGCCAACAGTAATCAGTGAAAAACAGAAGAGTTAGTTTCTGTCTGAGCTTAAGATGGATTCTGTAATTTTTATTTTATCACCAAAGAAAATCCTAATGGTGCCTGAATGTGAGATACTATTTATTTGATATTGTAGGAGAGGTTTTTAATTGGCAGTAGCCAAAATTTTGGAACTATTTTTATAGTACCTCAGAAACCTACAAATGTATTCTGGAACAAATAATGTGGCCTATTTTTTCAAAACTGCATATACTATAAATTTTGGCAGCTCAGCTTTTACAAACATTAAGATTCCAAGTGCAATACCCAGAACTGAAGTATAAAAAATCAATGCTATATCTGTCTCAAAATTTTACAGATGTCAAGACTTCAGTTTTTAATGTTTATTAAAGATGACAATTTTAGCAGTACATTGCCCTCTAGCACTGTGCTGTATATTGATTTAGATTTTCTAAGAGGCCTAGATATGCCTAGAAGGTGTCTGTTCCAAGTATTTATCCACCCTGACCTGACCTAGCTTATGAGATCTGATAGGATCCTAGTATAAGATGGTATGTCTGAAGGCAGACATTTGAAAATATTAAAATTAAAAGAAAATAAAAACCAGTGTGGTTCTGCCATGTAAAGAAAATTATTGAATAGATTAAACATTTATATAATAAAAATTAAGAAAAAATGGCCAAAGATCAAAATAAATTAGACTTCTTTTTTGTTGTTTTTAGAGAAAGCAAAACCAAGAATTTTACAGTCATCTGAAATTTAATTACACTTCAAAAGCAAGCAATCAATCAGAAAAGGAAGAGGTAGTAAAAGGAAACTGAAGGATTTTATATAAAATGGTCTCCACAATAACTTATGACTGGAAGAGGCTTTTTGTCTGGCTTCTCTGAATCTGTATGAAGTTTCAACTTGATTAGAAAAATTTATGGAATAGGAAATGCCAATAAATTTAAACTATACTATTCAGATTTATACATCCTAGGATTTATGAAAATGCTTAACAGACAAGTAATTTAATCATTTAATGCATACAGCTAGACAAGGAGAATTAGGTACCTTATTAATTAAGGTATTTTGTAAATGCCACTAGGCAGCTTTCCAAGCTTAGATATCTGAAGATTTCCATGAACTGTCTGGTGTTGAGAACATGTATTGTAGAACATTTTTATTAACTAATTGTACCACATTATTCAAGAGCCAGCTAGTCTGGCTCTCAGAAAATGCCTCATTAGTTCTGACAGGACAAACAAGGGTAGAAGAACTTTCATAAAGTAAGAAATATCTCCTCCAATTTGAAACAGAATGGAACAGAGTATTTTCTTCTTGGAATTTCAAGACTTTGCTGGTTCACTTTGAAATTACCATACAAAGCGATATGGCAGGAGCTAATAGTTTCAAGCCTCAAGCATAAAGAATCAGGTTGAAACAAAAAGTGTCTGTGATCTTACCTTAGAAAATAATTTCAATTCATTAAATGTTTAGTGTTGGGTGGTACGTTCAAAATCACATGTATTATTAAGTATAGAAATCCTTCAGGAAATTGATTTCATCACATCAAACAAGTACAGTGTCTGATTTTTGAGCTATTTCCCTCCACTTTATTACCCATCAAAGCAGGAACATCTTGAGGCATTTCCCTCAATCATTTCTTGTGAGTAAATGGTTCTAAAACTGAATCTTCAATTAGATAAGAGAAGCTGAAAGCAGGACATCAGCTCTTTACACTTGACAAAGCGCATGCCAGATCATCTTTGCAGAGATTTCTGATACTTAACCTTATCTTCTAGGATGTAAGTGATGCAGAGGCTTAGACTTCCTGGAATTCCAGTGAAGAGGCAGATGAAAGCTTGACACATCTGGCTGTAAAATGTGCTGCTGCTTTAGCTGGCTGGCAATAACAGTGTACACGACAATGTACAACAGATGTTGGAGTATTAATCGCAATGTTTTGCTTTCTATGGTGAAGTGTTTAGGAGCTATTCAAATGATAAGGCTTGACAGCTCCTGGAAGTTGTTTTATACTGAGCTGAAGCTAAAAAAATAATGGGGCCAAGGTACTCCAAAGAGAAGAACAAATTGTTAAGAGTTTTGTGAGGTCTTGCTGTTAAGAAAAAAAAAAAGACATAAGAGCTACATATAGATCGTTATATAAAGGCTGCTTGGATAATAACCAGGACTAAAACCTCTAAGACTCTGTCCATCCGGGATGGGTTTTCCTCTGAGGGAGGTATTAAGCTTATCACAATTTCTGATTAGCTGCTAGTGACTTTTGAATTAAGAGAGATTTTCTTGGTGAAGATTAAAATGGAAGCCTCAAGCCTGCAGAGAAGGGGTGTCTTGTTAAAAATGTCAAGCCTAGAAGACTTTCAAGATTCAGGAAATTAGTTATCATGGGGTTTCAAACTAGATTTTGGATTCCTACTAGAAACAGCAAAAATCTCTTCATACCAAGCCACCTTCACAAATCTCAATATAAGTGTGATAATTATTCTTTAGTTCTTATTGAAATTAGTCATTGCACTGTTTTGACGAGTATTATTCTCCTTTTAATGTGTTTCTATTACTTATTATAAAAATATTATTTTGAGTGAAAGGTAAAAATGAAGATGTAGGATTTTCAAATCTACTAACACTATTTTGGATACAGTATGCCACTGCATAAAAATGTAAGTTTACAAGATGTTGAAAATCAGCTCTGTGGCCCATCAACCCAAGAAATAAGGCCACTGGTCCCTTTCGAATGCAATTTATATCAAAATTACTCATCTATGAGGGTTGAACTATCTTACCAGAGAGTCAGAGCTAAATCATTGCAAACCCCTTCTGAATTATTTCCCAGTGAAGTGTTTTAAGTTTTATGATACAGAATTCAATCTTTTTCTCTCATCTGAGCTACTTCTCTTTTTTGCATGAAGTTCAAATGGATGATCACTTTCCAAAAATAGCTTCATAATAGGCATTCTGGAAACAGGTAAGGTAATATCTGTGTTTTGAATCATGCTGCAGTATGGGCTTACAGTAGAGCCTCAGCAGCTATATGATGACAGGACTGAGGAAGTTCTGTACCTTCCCATAAAAAGAAACATTGACACTAATGGCAGAGATCTGGGTACTGATGACTGTTCTGTATGCAGTCATTATTTTCCTGCCCTGGGTTGAATGATGGATAACACATAGCTGACAAGTGGGGTTCTAGCCTTTCAGACACCTTAGGACATGCTTATTTATACACTAAGAAAAAAGGTGAAGGTCTAATCAGTAGGATGAGCATCTGCATGAATCTTCTCAGGTCTCCAAACTATATTTATTGCAAACCAATTTTTATGAATGACTGATTGAAAAAAACCCCACAAACTTATATTACTCAGATTCCAGACCCTGGATTGATAGTTAAAAGAGGCAAAATTTAATGCTAGGCAGCCTTATTATTGCTTGTCTCATATAATCCTATGCATCTGATTGTTTTTGATTTAAATTAGTTTTTGATTGATCACTTAAAGCAGAGCAATTTTTAATTTATTAAAGGGAAACATCATGGAGTTTTTTCAAGAACATTCAAAGCTTACATCTTATCACTACTTTTGTGTGAAAAACAAAAGGAATTTATTATTTTGATGGCATTTGATTTGACATTGATTGAATGGGAATAAGACTGAAAATCTGCAGCTGAATTTTGAAGAAAGAAAAACCATGAAATATTTTGACTAACTGTTATTTTACTTTCTGTCTGTCACATCCCATCTTATTCTTCTGTCTTGCAGTCCCAGTTTCTACATATGATAAACATGATGTATATTGTCTGAAGAGGCAATAGCAGGAAATCTTCTGGAATTCACTGGAGATGGAACATGGACCTGAAATGCTATAGTTGGTGCCACATCACTTAAAGACAGGATTTTTGTGGCTTACAGTATAAAAGTTTCACAAATATTTAAATACTAACCCTGAAATTAAATTGGAAAATGAAACTAGGACTCATAATTTACTGAGAGATGCTGGAAATTTTACTCCAAACAAAATAATTGGTCTGACTCATCATGACAACTTGTGTGGGATCTGAAGAAGTATTCCATTTGCTCAGAAAAATCTTTACCTCACCATCTCCTAAGATTAGGGAAAAAATATTCAAGGGCATCTTGATATTTTAAAAATATTTGAACCTGAACACTAAATGTAGCCCAGTTAATCAGAATGACTGCAAGCCAGACATCTCATGTATTGAGAAAATAAACTTATATGAATTCAAGAATTTGTGGTCTGTAAAGACCATTTTAATAAATTTAAAATACACAAAACCTGTTCTAATTTTGTTTTATGAATTTGTTTCCCTTCATAATTTTAGTTAAGATTTTCGTATTGACCATATTGATTTTCAGTTTTTCGTATCTGAAAATATTTCATATTTAATGGAAAAAACCTCCTCTAGTAAAGCAATGCACATAATTTTAAAAAAAGTTTTATAATGTGCAATGTTCTTAGGACCTTGCTTTTCACTTTTTTATTACTGTTTTTGCCCACAAGTTTCCTTTAAAACTGTACATAGCACAAAACAAATTCAAAAAGACAAAAATCTACAAGTAGCACAAGATGGACAGAATGCGTATTTTTCAGTTGGGGTTTTGCTCTTTAAAGATGGTGTACCTCCATTTTGAGAGTGACAGGCACTATTATAGTCGTACCAAATCTTTACAAAATATAATAATAATGAGGAGACAGGTTATGGATTCCTTAATTAAATTTTAGCTGAACTGTACCTGAATGTTTTCTGCATTAAGCAGGTATGCTCATTTTTTATTGCTAATATTGACCAAATCAAGGTATTTTGGTGTTGCAATGAAAATTAATCCATAAAACTAAGATTAAAATCAGTTATATTTGATTTTTTTAATATCCATGTAGAATGTCTGTGTCCATAGAAACCACTGCAGACAAACTTACAGTCAATGGGGAGAAATAAGCCCTACCAAAGTATGATTAATTCAAACTGATATCCAGATGTTTTCTTCAGGAAAAAAAAATTACCATTGAAGTATCTACTTGTCTGTAGTAACTACAGAGAGAACCAAAGGTGACCAGCTCAGACATAAATACATGCCAAACAATTGTCTGCATTTTTTCAGGTGAATCATAACTCAGGAGTCAGCCAGATCAAATGTAAATGTCACAAATCTAAGCAAAAAACATCTAGTTATCTGTCTATCTTGACAGAAAATCAGAAGTCATAGGAACTTTTGAATGACTCACACTGGTCAAAATAACAGTTTAACTTCTGTGTTTAGCATAATTTGGTTTTCATAATGTTACTTTTTCTTTGATTTCTGTACATCTCATGGGGAAAAAAGATATCTATACATATATCACCTTCTTTTCTGGAATTCAAGACTGAATGAAGATCTTAGATATAACTTCATCCATAATTATTACTGCGTTTAATTACAATTCCAGTACAAGAACTTTCATAAGAATTTGTTTACTTAACCATCTTAATTATCCGCACAAAAATGTAAAGCAATCTTAGAAAATTGAATAGAAATTCTGTCCAACTCAATTCTTAGCAATTGCTGAAGACAATCATCTAGTCCCTTTCAACAAAAGTGCATCATCCATCCACCATCCATGGATGGATGTCTCTAACAGTTAATCTTAACAAACAAAAACAAACATAGCTGTGGCATTCATTACATGATTCTGATTTCAACTATTTTTCCTGGACTTCTATATATTAGTGGAATATATTAAACTTCTTATAAGATCTTTATTATGAAAAAGATTTTACCTGTTTCTTATACAATTCTGAACAATCAATTTCCTTTACTACTTCTCTCCCTTAAAAAATCATTCATCGGTAAAAAAATGCAGATTTTTCACCTATGTAAAATTTTAATTTCAGAGAAAGAACCAGCAAAAATAGAAAGTTTTTGAACATGATTGAAGAGATATTTGAAAGTATTATTAGAGAAGTTCTAGAAGTTAAATGAAACCAAAATGAGAGCTAATGCTTGACAAGTAGACATACTGTACATTCTCAAAATAATTAGGTGTGCAGAAAAAGAGATAAATCAGTCAGTCTAATGACCTGGTTAGATAAAATGTTAAGAATTTATAGGATGCTTCTGGCAGTCATGTTATGGAAGGATTATGGATGTCAGCGGATCATTTAAATTTTTTTCTTTGATAGAGTTGAGCATGACTGGAAAAAAACAAATAAATAAAAAGATCCATTATCCATTATAAATTCTGAAGATATCATCTTTGCAGAGCTTAAATAATAAAGAAAGAAAAGTTTGGGGTTTTTTTTTCAAAACAAGAGAGAATGAAAAAGAGGATGTAGAATGATTCCAAAGAAATAGCAGAAATTTATCTGCTACTAGGATTGTGGAGAAGTAAGATCCTTCCTGGAAGTGAACTTTCTTCCCTGTTCCTATGTCTGTAAATTGTATGTCCCTTCCACTCTTCAAGCTGTGCTGCTCAGAAATTCAGATTTTGCAGAGCAAGTTACTGTTCTGAATGCTCAGTAAAACACAAAGAAAAAATACGATTTTTTATATGTTTTGGTTAAACAGTTATCTGAATTAAAAATGCTTTATAAAATAATCTCATCTGAGACAGATGCCTGTTATTTAATATGAGTTTTATATGTCTCTACACATGTTTTTTCATTCTAAATATTAGCTAATTTTCTTCTCCCAAACTGCCTAGGTTTTGGTGATTTGTAAAAAGTCTCCAGCCTGGTTAGGAGACTGTAAACGAATTGAGAACAATTCAGTGTCAGTTTCCTGCATCCTGCTGAGATGCCAATGAACATACCTGTGATGGGGTTGTGACATCATTATTAGATTCCACATGGTCATAATTACTTGTTCATCTAATCTAAGTTACATGAATTGATCAATTCTCTCTGTGCATAAGCACATTCCTAGCAAGTGTTAGAAGATTTATATTTTTATTTCATAATGGAAGTCACATCTTTTTGTTGTTGGCCTTCAAGGTTTCCTTATGTTTATTGAAGTGGTGAAGTTGTACAGGACATTCAGGATGGAACAAAATCATAATAAATACTGAGAGCAAAAATTGCCTTCTTGAATGGCTTTGGCAGCACCCAAATACGGCAACAAGCAGCCTGACTGATCATTCCATCAATCTGGAGATTGCGGCACCATCTTTAAAAACAGAACTCAGAACTTTCTATTATAGCTAGACAGCAGCACAAGTGCTGATTTGGACATGTAGGTAAAAGTTATCTGCCAAGCATGGGCAGAGCTTTAGTCTTGTGGAATATATTTTATGAGATCACCAGGCCCCGGTCTTATGACTAGCAGTTGAGACAAGGATACTCTGGTTTGGGAGACTATGAAAGAAATACGAAGGATGATAGAGAATCAGCTTTCATAGTCGTAGTGTAGAATTAGTCAGTGAAACAGCTGTGTTATACAGTCAGTACTCATAGTCCAAGCAGAGACAGTTGTAGTAATACGGCTGTGAATTCTTGGAAGGAAAAAGATGTTCTACTCAGAATTCTTACAAAGCATTTCAGTGTTTCTCCTTGCCCAACAAAAAGTTGGACAAAGCATCTCTATAAGCACATCATGAATGTGGCCTGTTAATCAAGCAGCAATGCTATTTAAGTCTGTCTTCAGAATGAGGGGGAGGAATGATGCAAGATATTTATTTGTATCTGCATCTAAGAAGAGGGTGAACTTATACAAAAGCAGCATAACCAGGCTGGACTGCAGGAAAGTCCCTAATGAAGTGTTAATGTACAATCAGATCTGGATGAATGACAGCACATTATTTACTTGATCTGCTTTTTCACATCTGAGAAAGATTTTTTGAAACTGTCATGGGCTTGTTCATTTTTCATATTTATTTAATATGTACTTTACACATTTCATAGCTTACTAAGAAGTTTTACATTGTCAAAATATATTTGTCTTTACAAGACACAGGATGTGGCTTTTCTTCCTGGGTTAGAAAGCCCTTACAACTAATGCCTCTCTATATTTTCTATCTCACCACTCATTTCTGGTGAATGTTTGTGCTGGAAGCTACATCAGTTAAAAAACTCTAGGAGGGGTGAACAAAGAAAACACAAAAAACATAGAAAGTAGTTATTTAAAATTACAATTAATAAATGGCCTTGTTATGCGATATGCTATACTCGGGTACAGTGGAACTGGCAAAAACAGGGAAACTGATAGGGTGATAATAAGACTAGAATAAGTCAAAAGTCCAGTACAGTGAATTAGTCAGACTACTTACTGGATATTTAAAGAAAATTGTCCTTTCTATAAAGTAAATTATTTGCATGTAAGGCAAAAACTTCAAAATCTTATTACATATTGTCTAGGGAGTTTTCTATCTTATCTTATTTCCTTTTAAGATCTCCATTCTGGAAACTCTGCATTAATTTAGTATTACCAGATCTTCATTTAAGACAAAAGTGACTTTTTCATTACATGTTACTGGGTTTGAAAATCAAGGGACCTTAATGCATATTTTAAAAATTATATTCAAAACAAACTCACATTTATGTTTTCCACAAGGAAACTCTCAGGGTGAGACTGAAAATACAGTTCCTCAGCAACAAAGCTATTTAAGTTACTGTCACTGTTGCAGTTTGCCTCATGATGCACTTGGTTGCACCAACTGATTGTTGAATGAAATAATAAACTGCACTACTGAAATGAATTGGGTTACTGTCATTTTACTAGTCCAGTTCACAGAATGGCAACTGCATTGCCCCAGGGGGACAAAGCAATGAACCAAGTGAGAGGGAGACAGGAAAAAGCACATGGAGGAGGAAATGGTGGGATTATATTGAACTAGTGCTCCCATCAGTTAAAACCTTATGTAGAACACTATTATTGTTATTATTATTATTACTGCTGCTGGTGGTGATGATGTTGTTGTCGTCGTTATTATTATTAATGATAAAAAATTCAAAATTTGTCCACTGCTTGTCCAGCAAAGTAATTATGAAAAATACCCATCAGCATTTTAAACCTTGAGTGTCATACTCATGAGGTATAAATCTGCAGGTAAAATTACAATGGACATACTGCAATAATGAATACATAAGGCTCCAGGTCTTTGTAATATGAGAGTGACTTCAGTGTTGTGTCTGATTAATCTTTCTAAATATACTTGTTTTCTAGAAGAACAATAGATTAAAAAGAAGATGGCAGAAATACAGTTAGCTTATTTAAGGGAACATGAAGCACAACAAGAAATGCAGCTTGATACAGGCAGAGGAATTAACTTTTAATAATTTAATGCAGATGGTTTTAATTAATATCAAAGCTCATCCTCTGCCCACCTTGCCAGCTTAGATTTAAGGGGAAACTTTGAGAACTATTTATCTGGGCAGATGTCTCACCAAGATATTTGTACAGAAATACATCCAAGAATTATGCAGTCCTTTCAAGACTAGTGCTGTTTAGTTTGTTTTGTAATTAAGAACATAATTGAAAATATGATAGTTTGAATTATTAATAAGGCCCAAACCGTCTGTGTGCTATCCACTCTGAATAACTCCTCCATGTTTAGAGTGAGAACAGAGAGAATACTTAGGAAATTCCTATAGCTCCACTAAGGGAAATAGTCTAGTAACAGCATATCTAAGATCATGCCTACAGCACCTCCTTTAAACATTTTTATGTTTATGTATTAAAATGGTACTGTATGTTTTCTTACTGTAGAATTAGAATAATGACAGAACCACTCCTTGGTGCACAAGCGTTGATTAATTTATTAACTGAAGAACAACTGGGAAGCTTGACTCCATGTGAGAGACTTTACTGTGAACCCTAGGATGGTTTTACATTCCCTTGGTGTTCCCTTGTCCTTGTAATATGTTTGCACAATAGATACATAACAACTATGGAAATATTTTCCTTCCATGAAGATCCTTCATTAGACTGTCAAATGAGATGGGGAAATCTAGATCCTCTGCTGTTAAGGTAACCTGGAATTGTTATAGTCATGTAAGGGAAGGATACTCCCTCGGAAAGGGAAGGCATTCACCATGAAGGTGGTGAGGCATTGGAAAAGGTTCCTCAGAGAGGTGGTAGAGGTCCCATCCCGGGAGACATTCAAGACCAGGTTTGATGATGCTCTGAGCAGCCTGATATAGCGCAAGATGTTCCTGCTCACTGAAGGAGGTTTGGAGTAGATAGCCTTTGAAGATCCCTTCTGAATCAACGCATTCTATGATTCTATATTCCTAAATTCACCTTATATCTGTGCTTCTTCAGTGACTCAGGCATATGCATAGCATAAACTCTGACACTTGCTCATAGTCAAGAGCAGATTATCTTTACAGTCTCTTATGTCTATATGTGTTTATAATGGACATAATTTTTTTCATTCTTCATAATGCAAAGTTACTTACGGATAGAGTTAATGCCTAAAAAAACCACTTTTCATGAGGTTCTCATTTGCATTGGTGCTTTGGGAAACAAAGTTATGCATGTACAGAGTTCTCATCTCTGAAACTAACAATTTTCAATTTTCAGATGTGAAATTATTTTGGCAATGGAAGAGGTAAACTTACATATCCTGAGTCACCCTGAAAGACCCCTTATATTTTTTTCTTGACAAATAATAGAAAAGTCTTCACTGGACTAAAATTAGCCACTATAAAATAACTACTCCTTCCCCCTTAGAATCACTAGTGTATGTGCTTCTACTGTTACAGCACCTAAAGACTGAGGAAGTTGCCTAGGTAATATAACAAAATGTCTAAACTGAAGTTATGTAAAGTACATAGACTGTATTTCCTTTATTTCTCCTTCAGTAGAATAAACGTTACAATTAGGAAATCAAGTGTCTGCCAGAAAACTAACAAACACTATGCATTTTTCAAGTCCTAATTCCACACTGATGGAAGGAATTTCTCTATCAAGAGCTTTAAGCTATCCACATCAGTGTATATATAAACCGAAATATATTCTGCACTGTGCTTGTCCTTTCTTTGTGCTCCTCTTAACATAGCTATGTTTGGTTTGCTTTTAAAATACCTTAAGAGAGAAGTATATTCACTCTGCTGGGAAAATTTAAAACCTGAAGGACAAGCTATCATTTAATTTGGTCTGTTTATAAACTTTTATAACCAAAACAATTTTCACTGTTTCAAACCTTCAAGTTGTCCTATTTACTCAAGTTAGGCACAGCAGAAAGTTCAGACTGAGAAAAAGGAGTGCAAATTTCACAAAAGTTGATAAATAAAGAAATAAAATTTATTTTAAATAAAAACCAGGGGGAAAGCAAAACTATAGTTTTCCATTTTGAATTATTGCCTTCTAGCTTCAGTAATGTCAGTATGAATTATGGTCTCCCCACTGGTTACTCCTTAACTATGAGTCTACTGCCACAACATTCTCACCCCTCCTAATACTGTATGTCCATTAACTACCTATTACATGTTCCTATGATATGAACTTATGAGCCCTGTACATTAGAGGCTACAGAGAGAAGTCTGAAACCTTGCTTTAGGTGTCAAATTAGTCACAGCAGTCACTCCCTCTCCCTTTTGCTTTTTTCTATGAGTCCTAAAAGGCAACGTAGGCTGCAATTCAGGTTTTCAGGGAGTTCTCTTTTATGAGTAACTATTTAAGGAGTAACAATGATGACACAGTGAAATTGAGCATTACTTCTCTTTTGATAATATCATAAAGAACCTGGAGATCATTGTCCATCTTAAGTAGCTAATCTCTTACCATTTCATGAAGCTCATATACGGCAGACCCAGCCAACATCATATGAGAAGATGGGCTGGGAACTCAGTTCACAGTCACCTCAGCGGAACACGGTTCACTTCCATTGGCCCTGGACCAGGTGGGTCTTCCAGCTTCCAGAAAATTATAGCCTTAATGGTGGCTCTTAGAGGCAGAGTCTGCCTACCTACCCCAGCAAGGTCCTCTATATGCCAGGCAATGGGCTGAAAGTTGTGTTTTCTTTGGTGCTTTGGGAAGAAGAGAGTGTTATGCAGTCGCAGCCAGACGTCAAGAGCTGTCTCCAGAACAGAAAGAGAGTGAGATGAGAGAGACGAAAAATGAACATCAACAGAAAGTAGGAGTTAAATTTCAGACCCACTAAAGCTAATTAGCAGGATAAAGTAGCCTCTATATTACATTTCCTTTCTCTGTCTTCCTCACCACCAAGAAAATAGTATGAAAATGAGGCTCTGCTTTCCCAGCAATGTAATGAAAATGTAAAATATTGCCAAATAGCAACTAATGTGCTTTACTGAAAAATTAGAAAAGCAAAGCTTCTCATTTACTCTAAGACTGGGAATAATCTGAACGAGATCCCTTTTGCTGAAAATCTTTATTTGTCTATTCGCAGAGGCAGCTATGCCACTTAGAAAGAGAGAGCAAGCTGATTTGAAACAGTAACAAATATTCAGTCCTTAGGAGTTAAATGAGATAAGAAATAACACAGTATGCTGACCTATATAATAGGCCATCAAGAGGTGAATTCAATACTTTTTTTATTTAAAACATCACTTTGCAGCCATTACCTAATTCTTCCAGTCTCCCCCTTTTATAAATGGATATGCTAAGGAAGAGGGAATGACCCTTTTTTTCCTGAACCATTCCCTATCTAATGAATGGAAACAGAATAAAAGCTCGGGAGCTTTTTACTTGCAGCCTGCACTCAATTCTCTGAAGCCCTCACAATAGGTATGCAACCTAAGCCAAAGTTTGGAGAAGTGCTGACGACGTCACAGAACAAAAGGAGTCATTTGCCTTCGGGTCAGACACATCAGATTGATTGTAGGACGACTCCAAGAAGATCACAAGAGCTTGAGTCATCCTACAATTTTGAGTCACATGCCTTCTTCACAGGAATACCCTTTAAGCAGGGAAGGCATAGTAAAAAAAAAAAAAAAAAAAAAAAAAGGAAAGAAAAAAAAAAAAAAAAACCAAAAAAAAACAAACCCTTTCCCTCTTTGGCANACCAAAAAAAAAAACCCAAAAAAACCAAGCCCTTTCCCTGTCTGGCAGATGGCACTTCAGCCACTTGGCAGAAGGTAGGGTATTACAGTTCGGTGGAAAGAGCGTTCGGTCAAAAAAAAGAGAATCTCATCCTTGTCTGATTTTCTAGTAAACAACAGAATAAAGTCATATGAAAGAAAAGATTTAAAAGTCTGAAATATGCATTTCCATGCTTGATTATTGCAGCATTTTCTTCAGGAAGGATCTTCTGTAGGACACAAAGAGGAAGCTAGAAATCTGGTTGACTAACTTAAAGTTATCACCTAGCTTTTAGATAATTAAAGCTATGTTTGACAGGCAACAATTTAAAGTTAATCAGAGAGATCTCTTCCATAATCAGTGGAGAAAGGTGGCAGAAAATTACTTGCTATGCCAGAGTGCCTGTCTTGGTCTCCTGTTTAAGAGTGGGATAAACAGTGCTCTGAAATTAGCAGTATCTTTTCATTTGCAGAATCATGAAAGGAGATGCTTTGACTGTATGCTTAAGTCTAGGTAGCTAAACTGTGGCACCCTCAGGGCAGAATCTGTCCAGTATGCACACACTCTCGAATGAGTTTTGAACTCTCATTGTAACCAAAAGTATTCAAAACAAAAAGGCATTAGTAAGCTTTCATATGATCAGCCTGGAAATACCTTTCTAAGTTGATGCATTTTCCAGTGGAATAAAATATGGGGTAACGAACAAGGAGAAGTTGACTTAGTAAAATAAAACCTTGTGAGGAGGATGTGGCCAGTCTTTTTTCAGCACTGCCCATTGTCTGAACAAGAGCTAATGGGCACAGATTTGAGCACAAAAAGTTCCAGTTGAACATGAGGGGAAACTTAAGTTACTTTGAGGGTGACAGAACACTGTTGCAGGGAGGTGGTGAAGTATGTTCCCGGAGGTGTATGAAACTTGACTGAATGCACTCCTCTGCAACGTGGTGCAAGCAAATCTACTGTCAGGGGAGCGGGACTAGATGATTTTCAGAAGTGCCTTCCAACCTCTTCCATTCTGTGACACATTAGTTCTAAATTAATCCTTTCTCTCTTATACATTCTTCATACCAGAAACACAGGTGGAAACTGGGTTACAAATACAAACAAGTGTGAATTCCAGAGTAGCACCATCATGTCAGTGCATCACAAAGAAAACCTATCTGATAAAAGCATTGTATCTTAAGCTGATTAAAAATTTTCTATAGGAACATGCTTAAACAGAAAATCAGATCACGAATCAAGAAATATGATTATAACTAAAGGTATTTTTTTCCAAGTTAAGATGAGAGAGAGCAAGTGGAAAGTATTTGGCTCACCAAACAAAACACAACTTTTACCTGATGCACGCATTGTTTTATTTAAGAAGAAGGTTATAGAAGAGCACTTGTGAGAAAAATAAAGTACTACCTCTTTCTTGTAAGGTGAATTTTGACAGAAGGAGGGGCTGGTATATCTGTAAGGCAATTAAATAGAAAAGGAAAAAAAAATCTTTGATATCTGTGAGAACAGACAGGCTATATCAGGTATTAGAATGCAGCACATATATACAATTAGTAAAAGAAAGAAAGGAGGAAAAAATATTTATTTTAAATGGTAATTTACCTTTTGGTGTTCTTTCAATCTTTTTTCTTACATCCCCTTATGGAAGCAATCTGTATTTTTCTGTCTATTTCCTTCCTGCAAGATTGGCTTAAAAACCCGTTGCAGTCTTTCTTCTGATCCCAGCATGCTTTGCATCAGACCTTTCTCTAATAGGCATTGGCTAATTTGCATGAGACATTTATATTATCTTCTTCCTGTTGCTGCCATGTGCAGAAGTTATATTTCACTTGTTTGATGGCTTCAGCTAATGAAGAATAGCCTCAGTTCATTTTAGCTCATGCCCAAATACACCAGCTGGACATTATACTACAACAGAGTTCTCATTATAAATATGTCATGATAAAGATGACCTACAATTTTTTTCAGAGAAATTATGAGGCTTTCAGATCCCATGTCATCCGTTCATTGTTCCATGGCTGAAAATGTCAACAAACAAAAACATGTTCTCATTCTCTAACAAGAATTCTCATAGGAAACAAAGCAAACATCTGCAAGATAATTCAGTCAATGTAGTGACATTATTATCTGCCAGGCTTGTACTGTGCAGCCTTTGAAAATCCAGTCTGACAAACTTTTAAACTTCCTTGGTAATAGTTAACCCTCTAATTTTGCAACAAAAGCTTTAAAAATTCAAGCCAAAGAGTCAAAATTGAAGATAATGTGGAAAATGTTAAAAAAGGAGAGTGCAGGAATCTTAAAATTTGAATCAGAGATGTTCAAACAGGGTTTGGTAGCCTCAGTATCCACTAACATTAGCAGATATTTCTTATTGCGTTGGGGCAATCAGACCCAGCTGCCTCAAGGTTTATCATGATAATCCAGCTTCCTGAAAAATACTGAGTGGGAAACTAAAATATTAAGAATGTGGTAGAGAACTAGATTAATTCTTTGATGTTCTTAACTTGCCTATGTCAATGGATGTTACTCTTAGTGAATAGTCTCAGATAATTAAATATCTCTGACTCTACTTCTCTTCCCAGATAATCCATAAAATAATACCCACAGTTTATTAAAAGTCAAAATAAAACAAAACCTACATTACTCTAAGAATGTTAAAGCACATGTGTAGCTATTCCTACTGAATACAAATTATTTAACCTGTACAAAAATATTAATATGCAAAGAGCTAGCAAAGGGCCTTGCTTTGTAATACAAAGCAAAGGGTTTGCTTTGTATTAAAAGTATGGGAGAAAACTCCAGTGCAAAGTTTTAACTGAGTATTTCTGTTAACAATTGTTCCAACCATTTCTCCTATCAATAGAACTATTCAATCCAAAAATAAAATTAAATCTATTATTTTAAAAATAGCCTACTGCAAGATTTTGCAAAAAGAAGAGCTGCTTAGCAATTAGAAAATGCATTTTTTCTTATACAAAGAACATACATGGTTCTCAAGACATGGTTCTCAAAACAGAATCTGAAAGACTTCTATACAGCTCTTCAGACCTTACAATTTTGCATCAATAAATCAAATTAAAATGAGACATTGAAGTAGAAAAAATAACGCATGACAGTAGGTAAAAGTTCAGGGTAATTACTTTGCAATAGTAAAGTCTTTGATTCTCATGAGTGTTTACTACCATTAATGTGTTATATCAAGAACTATTTCTGCTTGATAAGCTAATGTAACATAGAAAGAAAACACATGATGTGTAGATTAAGCAGTAGGGTCAGGTCTCTTGAACATTGTATATGCTCATTCTGTTAGACTTTGTCCTTGTCCCTTGATAAATTAACTATCTTACATATTAGCAGTTAAGGAATTAACATCAGCTCTGATTGTACTGGTTGAATCACTGCAGAGCTGACACTGAGCTACGTTAAGGAGATCTATCTGTGAAACTTCTAATGACTCCATCAACTAGAGGGACAGACTTCCATGGGTTCCTCACGCTTGCTAAGCTTTTGAACATGAGTAAAAAACATTTCAAACATAAAATGTAATTTCAAAGTGAAGCCAGTATTTTGTGCTTCTAGAGTAATTTACAATGAGTGAGGAATATGGGGACATACTTTTGTAATGATAATTTTGAGGAACACTTGTCCCTTTTCTTCACATTCATAAAATTCATGAAACTAATTTGAATAAAATTTATTCATTTAGCTCGAACTTGGGATAAAAATTTTTGAAAAAGCTCTGAGAAAAAGCAACTACAGTATGTATTTCAGATTCTTTACCCCACCACATGCAAACAGCCTCATGATTTTCATATATTGTTTTAGAGCCACCTTTTTTTCCCTTGAGCTCCGAGACCTAACACTAAGGGGCACCAGAGAACTGAACTGCATCTGTTCGAATCCATCAGGAACCAGCTGCTGCAACTAACGTTGTAAGTTATTCACTGTGGTAGGTGGAGTGGGAATGGGGCTCTGGGGGAAACATAACAGGAGAAACAACAGTTCTGCATGACACATTCTCTGTTACAGGAAACTATCACTGGAAGAAGCAAGAAAAGGCTCATTTTGGGAATGCTGAATGTCTTGTGACAGTTTATCTCTAGGTGTTGTAAAAGAATTCTCACTCTATTTTTCCAGACAAAAGTTGGGAAATGTGTGAAAATATTGCATGACGTGAAAATGGATTTTTTGTAGAACCCAAGTATATCTAAAAAATCCTAGTAGACTGACCTTATTTGCTTTGATCCTAAACAAGTGTAAACAGAGAACACTGACTTAGGAATTCATTCTTAAATTAAGTTTTGTATGAGGTCTGGATACCAGCATCTTTTCATTAGCTATTCTTAAAATGGACGCAGAGAACATTTCTAATTTCCCAGTGGAATGAAAAATTGCCTCTTACCCTCTCATTTCCCTGAGAGGATAATAGGAAAGCAATATTAAAAAAAGAACAAATAATAAAATAAATCAAGCCTGTTTGCCAAATGGTGACTCCAAAACTGACTTCCTTCACCCTGAGTTTGGCTGTCAAATAGAGAATAATTATGTGGTCAGTGCCACATATCTGAATGCAGATCTGATGAAAATCTCAGACCTGATGTCGGGACCCTGTTGCTTATCCCAGTTGGGTTTGGTTTGGTTTTTTGTCTTGTTTAAGTCCTCCTATTCCACCACAAAATACAGAACCAATCAAGAAAAATATCATTAAATAAGACACTACACGTCACAGAAGTTAAGTCATTCTGATTCCCTTTTAAAAGCTCGGTCACAGTCTTGTCCCTGAACAGAAAATGTTTCAAAAAAGGAGATACGGTACAGGGCCCGGTATGTCAAGTCACTGCAATCAAATCTCCAAGACCAAAATTAATAATGTACCATTAGCAGATGGTGTAAGCTGATTGACTGAGAATTGCAAAGATGCATTCTGATTTGAGTACTGTAGAATTTTTCTTATAACATTAGCACTTCCTTATGTGTCTTTATATAGTCTATCAAAATAAAATCCACAGATAGCTTCTGCTCAATGTAGAATTGGATCTTTTAAGGCTAGATGAGGCCATTATGATAATGGCCTTCGACCCCCAGCACAACACTGGGCATAAAACCTTGGTCAACAATTCCACCCTCGGGTCTGCATTGTCTGTCTGGGGTATCCCATTTCCTTTTAAAAGACATCCAGCCTCGATTTATTACTCAAAGTGATGGAAGTTCCAGCACATTCCTTGGTTAGCTCACTCAGTTAACTACTGCTGAAGTTAGAAAAGGTATAGGTTTTCACACTGTTTAGTTTCAGATTTCTTCCCACTACACCTTTCATAGCTGAATTAAAGATGTTGTATATCAGCTTATAAGACATGGATGTGTTTGTTGAGGACTAAAGCTTTCTTTACCCAAATGGAGGAAAGCCACATTTTGGGGTTACCTTTTGCACTTTGTTCAAGGGCCATTAACAGTTCTAAATGGTCCCTTACCCCAGGATGGAGAAAACCTTTGAAATAGGGAGAGCTATGGCCTCTAAACTTTTTCCCAGTTCAGTGAAGAAACTGAAGCCTACATCTTGGTTATGCTATGACCAGATAGCACATCTGACAGTGTTCAACCTCTATCTGTCACCTTCTTTACTCTTGTGTAGGACATGAGACATTTTTTTTTGCTGCTACATTAAAGTACCTCAACAGCAAGATGAAGGTAACTTCACAGTGAGCAAACGGGATGTTTATTTAAGCAAGGACCCCTGCTGATTTGGCTCTGCATGTGGTGAGACCTCTGCTGAATGGAGATCAGCAGCAATTCATCACCCTTTAGAGAGGATTAAGGCTGGTCTCTCCTTCTCTTTCCTGGGTGTGACATCTAAAAGATGTAACCTTTGGCCATCTCGTGTGCTGGGCCAGGGTTTTGTAAGTCTTCTATTGGGGAAACAATTTTGGGGTTATGGACATTTTGCCTTCCAGTTCTCTGAATGAAAGATGGGCAGCTGTGCCCGTGCATTTTACTGAAGGGCCAAAACCTGCCAGAATCCAGCACCTGGAGTTTACTATGTCAATTGTGATTTGCAATGACAAGGAGAGATACAGCGACAGACCTCTCCAGCCATCATCCTGCGTGGACATGATGTTTCAGGGCCACGAATAGAGGGAGACCCTGACGGAGAGTGGGCTGGAGGGTGCTACCGAGCAGTCCCTTTAGTGAGACCAGTGGAAAGAGTTGCACTGAGGAGACCCTTTGGGGAGGCCATGTGGTCCCCAGTGCCTCCTCCTCAGGCAGGAGGAGGCAGAGTTGCTGCTGCTGCCAATGCGCCAGGATAGAGAGATCTCGGCGCGGGAGGAGATGACGCAAAAGGCAGAGCTCCCCCCAAAAAAGTGTTTCTCCAGGACGAAGATGGCGGCAACTTAGCCCAAGGGCCCAAGATGCCTGTGCCCATCGGGGGCCCCCAGCCAGGCAGTTCCGCCCCGTGCGCCCGGGGACACCGCGCCCGGCGGCAGCAGCGGCGGCAGCCGCAGCCCATTGTCACCAGCAGCGGCGGCGGCCCCGGCAGCCTCCTCCTCCTCTTCCTCTTCCTCCTCCTCCTCTTCAGCATCCTCGGCAGCGCTCCGGGAGCCCTGCAGCAGCATCTCTCCAGTTAGAGCGGAGGGAGGCGAGGAGAAAGAGGAGACGGAGACAGCGGTGCGGACATCTGTGCTCAGGTCTGAGGAAGAGGAGCAGCGACGGCGGCGGGGAGGAAGAGGAGGCGAGGAGCCCTCCCGGAGCCGTCCGTCGGCAGCGGGGGACACGGCATGTATCTGTCCGGGGACAGCGGGCTCTTCTCAGGAGGGAGATGGGGAGCTGCGATCTGACCATGCCTGGGTGAAAGGGGAAAAGGACCAGCCGCGCAACCCCGCCACCACCAACTATCACCACTACCACCAACCATCTCCTCTCCCTCCTCCTCTCTCTGCGTTATTGCTCTTATTTTCTCCAAGGCACTCCGCGTTGGATGAACTGGGGCTGTTTCATGTGGTGAGACCAAGGCAGAGCCACTGGCGAAACCAAACAATATCTCAGAGGAAGAAAAAGAAGAAAGAAGACGGAGAAAGAGAGAGAGGGGGGAGAGTGGAAGAGGGAGCGTGCAAGAGAGCAAGAAGGGAAGACAGGCAAGAAAATCCCCCCAATCTTTTAAGTCAATGCATATTGTGGTGACACCGGCAAAGGAGCCCTCACGGTGGAGTCGGCCAGGGCTGTGCGTTCCCAAAATATGACCAGGGGTGCTTGGATGTGCAGTCGGCAGTATGATGACGGCTTAAAAATCTGGTTCGCACCCCGGGAGAACGAGAAACCCTTCACGGATTCAGAGAGGGCTCAGAAATGGCGACTGTCCCTGGCATCGCTCTTGTTTTTCACAGTCCTGCTCTCTGATCACTTGTGGTTCTGCGCCGAGGCCAAATTCACCGGGACCGGAGAGAAGGAGCAGCCGCCGCCCGACAAACCGGAGCCCGCGGAGCCGGAGCTGCTGGCGGGCATGGGGGAGCCGGCGCCCCCTGCGCCCCGGCTCCATGCCCCCCCCTCGCCCTCCCTCCNTCCACAGCTAGGCCCCTGGAGACGTGCCCCCCCCCGAGCTCCTCGTCCGGGCAGTGCTTCAGCGTGGGGGACGCGGAGGCGGTGTGTCGGCAGCCGGGGGGGCCGGGGCGGCCGCCTGGCACAGGGCAGAGCCCGGCTCCCGGGTGGGACCTGACGGATTTTTACCTTTCCTTTTGTAATTCCTACACACTTTGGGAGTTGTTCGCCGGGTTGTCCAATCCGGACACTTTGAACTGCAGTCTGGATGTGGTGCTGAGGGGGGGAGGCTCCTGCAGCCAGTGCGTCCAGGCTTACCAGCGCTACGACCAGCACGCTCAGGAGAAATACGAAGAGTTTGAGGTTATGCTCCAGAAGTATTTACAGTCGGATGAGTACTCAGTGAAATCGTGTCCTGAGGATTGTAAGGTAGGAGCCCCTGATGTGTTTCCTGTCCCTTGCTGGCGGGCTGGCGTGCCTCTCTCGTCTGTTGTGGCTGCCGTGGTCCCTGTTTTGGCTGCTTTCGGTCTCTGCTCCTGGCGCCGGCGGCCGTGGTTTTTAGGGTGCAGTGGGAGTTGCAGAGGATATCGGCGGGAAGCCCCCGGTAACGCATTGCTAAGAGGGAGGCAGAGTGAGGGGGAAGGTTGGATTATTAAAAAAAAAAAGAAAAATTAAGTGATCCTCTGTCCTCTGGGAGTGCAACGCTGGATTTCCCCCTCTTCATGAATATGCAATTGGCTCCGGCTCGGCTGCCGGCTTCCAGCGGGCTGGGATGCGGCTTGGCGGCAGGCAGCGACAGGGGCTGCATGCCAATGAACGCGGGGACCGCAACCGGGGCCGTCCGACGGCGGTGCCCTGTCCGCTCCCCCTCCGGGACTGGCAGGGGCTGCAGCCGGCCAAACCCGCGGGAGGCGCGGCGGGGACCGGACTCCTCCGGGGCCGGGCCGGCGGTGGCCGAGTTGTCCAGAGGATGGGCATCTCACCTCTTTGCAGGGGCCGTTGACACGCACTGTGGCCCGCGGGTGGCGGGCAGCGGCGGCAGCGGCGATGCGCGGGGCGGCGGAGTGTGAGAGGTTCTCGGACACCTCGGGAGCGGGGAATGGGACTGTGTCTCTCAGGTGCTTTGTCAGAATCTGTGGAGCTGGAAAGAGCTGGAGAACTAAGCTGGATGTCAGTGGGCACCGCGGTGGCCCTTGGTTGAGATGTGATGGTGGCAGCATTTCAGTAAGTCACAGTGGTTTTCTATGGTGCTGCAGGTGATCACCCAAAGAGACCCAGAAGGTTTGTCCTTTCTTAATCAGACGGCAAGATCCCACTTTGATTCTGTGTAGTTGTCTTCTCTCTACTTTTGCACAAGACTAGTTGGCCTAGCTCTCAAAACAGAAAAGGGCAGAAAAAAAGTGCTGTCTTTTGCACTTAAAATAACTACATAATTTCCCCCCTTCATTTTTTTTTTTTTTTATTTGTCAAGAGCTGGGCCAGGTGAATAGTTTCTGCCCTGAACTGGATTATCTTCATTACTGTAGCATTATGTTGACTAGTCTGAAGAAAACCCTGCTTTAGCAGTGGAACACAACAGTGTGTACAAATCACTGGTCTGAACAGAAGGCCTAGCAACACCTCAAGGCCTTCTGAAATCACTTCATGCTAACAGTCTAAGTACAAAGAATCCCATTCACCAATAAGTGAGTGCAATCTGGACATATCTTTCCCTAAAAGAATCAATCCAGAAGCTGAAATTTCCTGTTAACTATTTATCACTGCTAAATTTGTCAAAAGTTAATTTACTGATGATGTAATTTTTTTCTTTCCAGAGTGAATTGGCTAAGTAAAAAGCATATATCGGATAAGTAAGAAGCATATTAATTAAAAACAGATGTCTACTGCTGCAAAGACATCTTTGCTATTTCAGTAACACTTTAACTAGAAATTGACCTTCTGCTCTGTGCTACCATGCTATCAACATCTACTCGCTTGCAGTTTTTTGGGTTTTTTTTTTGGTCATGGTTCAGTTTGACTGAACTTTACCACAAAGTGTGCAGATGCTTTACAGTATATCATGGTGTAAAATCAAACAGTAACAGAACAGAACTGTACACTGTATGCACTGTTTCCCTTGTGGAAACAGAATGATGAGAAATACTTGTTTAGTGGTGGGGAAAAAAAAGGTTGACATTAACATGATCACATGAAACATCAAAATGGACTAGACAAATGCATTGCCAATGACCTACAGGTCTCCCATTAGTAGTGCTGGACGACACTGCTCTATGTTTTGAGAATTTGGCCGGCAAGTCTGTGTTAAAAATGAAGGAGATTCCAGTGAATATGAGGGGAACCCTCCTCCCCCCCAGATAGCAACCCCAAACCAAGGGTTTGCGACTCGGTGGTTTCTCGCTTTCCCTGCGAAGCCGAAGAGGGCGGCAGGTGCTGTCCGGGGTCCTGCAGATTATACTGTCCATGGTGCTGAAACTCAGCGCCCGCGGCCCGAGACACTTGTGTCCACCATGGACAAGGGACTCTAGGTTCCTCCGTGATCTTTTGGCTCATGTTGTTGTCTGACGGAGTCAAGTGGCGAGCAGCTACAGCCGTCTAGTAGCCACATGTGTTAATGTGCTTACTCTGGATCTACCCCGAATTGTGCATGGGTGGAACTAGGAACCCGTGGTGATATCCGTGGTGATACCTGTGGTAACATTTGAATACAAAATATTGTTTGGCACCTAACTGTGTTTTAGACATACACCATTTACTTGGTTTATGTGGTCAGCTGCTTTCCTTTTATTTTAGTCAAAATTTGGAAAATACTGACTTTACTCAATAATCACATATGTAAGCCCTAACAATACAATGAAAGTCTTGTTAAACAATCAGTTTCTATTTATTATTTTATATTTATTATTTATTCTATTAATAATTTTGAGAGGGCTGCTTCATTTGTAGAAAAAGAACTTTCTGCCTATTTGACTATTTATAGCTGATGACAAAACTGATAAGGTTTACACTGAATAGCAGTCATTGTAAAACCTCTAAATGAATATTGCTTTCTCCTTCCTAGTTGTTCCCCACCCCCCCACCTCGACACTGACAGGTCTCACAGTAACGAGTGAAATTCATAGGGGTTTCTCAGTCTGCCAAGTTACACCTTGAAGAAAATACTGTCTGTTGGTTATGAAAATATTGCATAGCAAACTACTTTTGATGCATAACTCAATCTCAAACTTTATATTTTCATTCCTTTATCTGAAACTGGAAGAAAATGAACTTAACCTCCAATATATTCTTTATTCTAATGTGTGTCTCTTGGTCTCTGAAGAATTTTTAAATTAATTGCTTTGTATTGCAGGAATTTGCAGTCAGTAGTTGTTTGGGTTATCAGTTCAAAGTTAGCTTATTCCACATAGTGAGTTTTGGTTTCAGTTTTGGCATCTAAGGTTACTAATTTTTCTTGAAAAGAATGCTGCCCTGTTTTTAAGATCTTAGCATTAAACTTCTTATTTAGTTCTATTGTGATTTTTGAATACTTTATAGAAAATAGTTAGAACTGTGAATTTTAGAGCGTTTGGAAAATCAGTATCTTTGACAGTAATTACGAAGATGCATATGCATTTTATATTGTTAGGGAGTTGGTAGACTTTGTATGTTGTTTAGAAGTTTTGATATCAGTGTACTCTTAGTAAATCCATCTTCAACTTCTTTCATAAATATATCCTTGAAGTCTGATGTCACTCTATATGGTTTTCTTGTCTTCATAGTCACCTATCACATATGGATAAAAGTAAGAATGTATTAGATATTCAAGAAAGTAGCATCAATACATTTTTTACTAAATTGCTAAAATAAAAAAGTAACAGAAAATCTGGATTCATGTTTCTTTTTTTCTGTTTTAAATTTATTTCAGATTTAAAAAAATAATATTTATGAATTTTGACCTTTGAATATGATAAAGTTGTTGTATTTACAGAGATTGTTCTTGTCAATATCTAATGTTTCTTGATTTTGAGGATATAATTTTGTTATGCTGTGTGACACAGGACCATATTCAAACAATTAACAGAAAGCAGTATTGGCTTAATGTTGGAAGACACAATTCCTTATAAAGACTTGACTGCTTTCCACCAGGGGAAATACTCAAGTTTTTATGCTTAAGACAGCAAGCAATTGCTCTGTGAAACCGGAGAAAATTCTGGCTGCTTCTGATTGGGAACTGGGTCAAATAACTAAGTAGGACATACAAATGTAAGGGGTTTTAATTTTTTTTTCTTCCTTTTTTCTTTAGAGAGGTAGAACCTATGTCTTTGTGACAAGTATCAGAGGCCAAGTTTTTTTTGGCATAAGTATTCATTAATATTTGAACAAAACTTCAATTATAATTTTTGACACAGGTTTCTTTAAGCCAGTGAGAACTGAGTGTTTAAAATATGGCCTTCCTTAATGCTAGCTAAAATGTTGAAATGTGCAATAGAGGTCAATGCATTTTAGTTAACACAATAAAATAGTTCAGTTTGCCTACTGGAATATCAAAATATAAAAATATACCATCTTTTTTATACTGATATTGCTAAAAAGCACACTCTAGCTGATATCTTAGGTACTCAATAGGTACACACAAAGTGTTTATTCTTTTTTCCCCTTGGAATTAGATACCATTTAATAACTTCTGATTTGAGGTTATGATATCAATATCAGAAATACGTAAGAAGTATCTCACAATACTGCTTAGTTGAACAGCATGCATATCAGTAAAGAGTTTCATATTAAACATAGATTGTATAGTTGATAGGAACATAGAGCTGGTGCTTCTCTTACTAAATGATTTTTATTCTTTGGATCACAGAGCTGTGTTCAACTGCTTTTATTTGACTAAGAGGCTGACTGAAAGCTATTTAAAATAATTAAAATCACATTTGTTCTCATTTATCTGGAAATATCAAAGCTTATATGAATCATGACTTTTCCAAGAACTTTTTCCTAAACAGCATATGTAGTCTAATTAGGTTTTGATTTAAGCTCTCAGTTATGCTGGCAGAAAAGAACAGATGAGAAATACAAACCCAAAAACTGAAGTGATAAAAGAACCCTTCTGTTACAAAAGGTCATATAGACCAGCATCTGCCATGAAGTTAGATATTTCAATTGCACATCTTAATCACACAGTATTTATGTTATGTGCAAGAGTGATACCTAAGCTAATCAGAAGAAACTCTCACAAATTAAACCTTCAGAAATGTGTACTGATGGTCAACAGCTAATGCAAATGGTTAACCAAAGAAATTAAATACTGAACTGATGCTTTTTTAGAATGTGTTGAAATTGAAATATTTATTTTAAATCTCTTAGAATTAATTATTAACTATTAAAAACCCTATAATACTTAAAGGTATATATTTTTAAAAGCTTTGTTTAAAATGCTGTGGAACTTATAGGACTTTATACATTCATGTTTGCACAAATTATTTGAAATTTTTTTTTTTAAATAAGAATTTCATTGTTTTTCAAAACTAATTTAAGATAAATACCTTTTTTGTAATAGTGTGCTATTATAATAATACAGATAGCAACACTAAAAATGTGTATTGTATTGTATTTTGGCCTAAAATTCTGATTCACCAATCTGCTGTTTTGAGCTAGATGAATGCCAGGACTTAGTGAAGACTACAAAACTTTGCAGTCATTCAAATTGCTTAAACACTTTGTTGGATCAGGATCACACCTCTTCACTCCTGAAAGCAAATTTCATTCATACCTTAAGTGAGTACATCCCACCTAACTTTTTAGAAATTCATGTCTACTTCATGCTATTGGTATGGGATGCACTTCGTTCCCAATTTAGAAAGAAAAGGATTGCAGCTGACAAGCTAAAGTAGATTCTGCTCTAGTTCAGCAGCCACCATTTAACACCTGATGGTATTAGTGCTCTTATGTCTATGGGTCATGTGGCTCTTCCCTCAACTTTGCTATTTTCACTGGTTCCCCTTACCTCAAGAGGTACACTTCATGTGTGCCTTCAAGAGAACACAACAGTCATGATCCTTCATTTCATGTTCTTCTAGGAAAAGCAATCAAAATGCAAATTATAATTCTATCACTTATCCTGCCTAAAAGTAATTTTGTCTATACTTAGTAATTTATCACTTCAGTCCTTCATTAAGATCCATAATTTATTTAGAACTATGAATTGCTTGAAAGGGAAAAAGCAACTTTGATGCTAAATTCCTAAGTGTTACTTTTTGATAAGTATCCCTCATCTCCAGAAGAGAGAAAAATTAAATACTTCATATGACAAGAAAAAAAAAAAAGATGTCCAGTCTGGATGTCCACATTGAATATAAGATTACAAACTCTCTTCTTAGGCAATGGAGAGACGGATAATTCTAAAGTCTGAGTTGGTTCACAGCAAGGAACATATCTATAATAGTTCAGATGGATTACACCCCAAAGGTCCAGCTTTCTGTTCATGGTATCTAAAGGGCACATACTGTTGTCTTATCTTAGATACAATTGCCTCCACTGTGGACTTCGAAAGTCATATTATATGTATAATAAAGTGATTTTGGAATTAAAAAAAGTTTTGATTAAATTATTTTCATATGCAAAATTTAACTGTGGCAAAGTTTGCAAAGTCTTTCTACTTGTTCTGTTCCACACCAGACTAGTGAAATCACAAGCTTCTTTCACTTGCTGGAAAGTGAAACTATTCTGTTTCTGAAGAATGTGTGAGTGATGCAATCTGCTTCTTAGGAAAGGTCCTTATATGTCATAATCATATATTTACCACTTCTTTTTTTTTTGTTTTTTGAGAGGAGGGAGGCCAAGAGCTCCTACATATTCTTCAGGTATTTGTAGGTCATCTTTTTAATAGCAATTTTTTGCAGGTGTGTCTGCAACAGATTCTTTCTTATTCACCCTTCTATCTCTGCAAGGAAGGTGGGTTTTTTTTGAGTGGAGATATTTGAGAATTCCTGTACATGACACTGTGTTTCATTTTCCTCCTTTAGACCAAATGAGAGGGAACTCCCAAGCCTACCCGATCTCTCTCACTCAAGAGGAGCATATTCTTAGATGTTTATGCCACTTTACTAAAATAACCATACTGTACTTTTCTGTGTATTTTTCACTGTACTTTTCTCTTGTCAGAACTGTAGAGCAAACATGGCTAAGTGAGAGCTTGTGATAGTACGGTTTACTTTACAGCATCAGTCAGCTAGATGAATACAAATTTAGTGAGATAGTAAGGAAGTATTCTGGCTTGTAGAGAGATTTTATTTACATCTTAAAGAAATAAATACCGTTTTTTATTTTACTTGTCATCTGACCTTGTCTGCAAACAAAAGACACAAATAGCTCTTTGAGAACATACACAGAGCTATATCCAGAGAGACCCCAGTCCATAATGACGATGATGTAAGCAGCTTTGAAGTAAAGTTAATCAACACTTGATGTTCACCCATGCTTCACCTCATGTCTTTCACCCATATTTGTGGACAAGTCTTGAAAGCTGTGTTTTACATTAGTGTCTTAAAATGTTCACGGGAGAACCTGTTAGGATGCTTCGAAGCACTGGTTGAATGCAACAGAACTGATAAACATTGAACTGATAAAGTTCCAGCAGTACTACGTTAATATCTTGGTCTTTTGATGTGTCTTGGAGAACCTGTAGGAATCTTTTTAATAGCAATTTTTTTGATGTTGAGAGATCATTCATAAATTCCACCTGTAGGAAACAACTTGCTAAATAAAAAGAGTAACAAAGATGATCTGATCTGAAGTTATCAACAAACTATACATTTGAGTCGAGACTTCTAGAAACTCTGCAGCAGTTCTGAAGTTGTTGGACATGCTTTAAATATTTCCAATGACATTAGAGGGAAACTGTACCTGAGAGATTGCAAATAAAAGCCCTCCAAATTTCCTATTTGGATAAGACAGTGACCTTCTTATGATTTTTTAAAATGTTACAATCTAGGCAGGTTCCTTAGTCAAGGTTTTATATTTTCAAATTTATCCATTATAAAATTTAAGAAAGAAAAAGAAGTAATTATGTTCATTTTATATTTTAGAATGTGCAATATATTTCAGTTTTCATGAGATATTTTCTAGGGAGCAAATACAATATCTAGAGTGCTTTTAAAATGCATGTTTAAACTTGCTAATCCTCTGCATTTTAGATTAGCTGCTTCCTTCAATTTGCCTGAATGCTTATGTAAATTGTACTTTGGACCTGTCAACACATTTCATCTCTGTAAAACATCATAATGCAGCATTCTTATTACATTTTAAAGACATCAGCAGTCCAGAAACAGAAAAATGCTCATTGAAGGAAAGGGGAAAAGATGGATTGTCTGAGATATTTAGAGAAATTAAAGAAAAAAAAAATCTTATTCTTTTAGGAGAATAATAGAGTTTTCCAAGTTTGTTAATTGATCATTTGATGATTGTTCTGTACTGGTTAGCTTACTCTTCGTATTTCAGAGGCTGCATTCACAGCTTTAACCCAAAAAACATAGTTTTGTATGAGATGTATTCATTTAGATAGATAAATATTTGTATTTAGAGAAGAATTTAACCAATCCTTAAATGCTTTAAAATATGTATTAAAAGCTACATATTTTGTAGATTTCTTACAGATTTCTACGTGTGACAACTGAGCATAACACTTTAAATATAAACATTTATTTATGTATGAGTTTTCTTCATGAAGAGCAGTATACTAGAGAGAAAATCTTTTGCTAGTATGGAAAATTTACATTTAATTCATATTAGGTGACAGTTGAGTTATATCATGCATGATTAAAATAATTTATTAGCACCATTTAATCATTTAAAGGGGTATCTTCATAGTTTTTAGAGCTGAAGTCACATTTACCAAAGTACTTAACAGTATATCTTCTGAGGAAAAAAAAAATGTTTTTGTGCATGCATTTACACTGGATTAAAAAATTAGATTTTCTTTAAAATAAAGCCCAGCTTGTAGCCAACTAAAACAGCAAATTTAAATTCTTTAGGCTGTAATGTATAAATTTGCCACGAGTAATTTTTAATAGTGGCTTCGTGTATGTTATTGAAATTGAATTAATATATAGAAGAGCTTTGGGATAATAGGAACATTTTATTTATGTGTATTTGTAAGTGAAAATGCTTGCACATTCAAAGATTTAGAACTGACAAAAGAAAAATACATCATATTGAGAGCTGATATAGCACATCTCATTGTAAAATTAATTCTTTCAAAATATGAAAAAACTTTGGTTTTGAGTTTCAAAATTACAAAAATAAGTATTTTAATTGTAGTATTTTTTATTAAATTCATCTATAAATAATCCAAAAACTACACTTTAGTAAAAACTGAACCCTTTAGAAGTTTTCAAAAAGATGCATTACCATAATATAAATTTAGAATATTTATTGTTAGTTGATCACTTAAGCAAGTTTTTGATGGTTTTCCAGTGGGAAGTAACTGTACTGATTCTGGCCATGATCAAGTCAGGCACATGGTGAACTCACTGAAGAAAGATCAATGTTGTCCAAGTCTAATTCAGCGACATTTTTATCATTAGTCAAATCCATCTATTTTCTGCACACATTTTACCTCTGTAAGCACAAACCCGTCCTTTCATGTATTTCCTTTCAGAATATGTTCAAGCTGTTAATACTGTAATATACTGCTTTAAAGTGAGATTGGTCAGTTTTGATAACAACAAAGATTTTATCGACAGGAAGAGGTACGGGATGCCCAGCACAAGCTGTCAGAAACGTGGAGGCTCTGCCCATCCAGCTACACAACTGGAGCAGGGCCAAGGCTGAGGATAAATGGGGCTTAGATTCCACTGGCTTGAGGTTCTGCACTTTAAAAAAGGGACCAAAATAAAAACATAGCCAAGGTCCTGTGGGATGGCTTTTAAAATTCTTCATGCATTCAGAGATGAGTGATGTTCATTTCTAGTCCCATTATGTGGTAAAGGTAAAATCTTCCAGCAAATATTTCTACATGGAATCTACCAGAGCTTGCACAAGTGTTATGAAGAAGAAGGAGTTTCTGAACAAGTAACATTTGAAATATTGTTCAAATTATCTTAAAAGCAGGATTAATTTTATTTTGATTTTTTTTCTCCTATGCTTTCTGATATAAGAATCCTTGGGGTAATGACCCCTGTTAAGAGCTAAGTTTAACTGACAAGATAATTGTGTATCACCGAAGTTCAGGAAATGAGGGCTGCTGGTTTATATCCCAATTCAGTTAGAAGAGCATTATGATTTCTTTTGTCTCTGTTTAAATTTTATAAATGTTAAATTGGAATTTTATAAATATATGTTTTTGCAAGCTTGCTATATTAACAAAATTAAATCATTAGTTTTTCAAAATTTAGCAGCTGAGATTGCTTCCTGGGATGTGACCTGGATACACAGAATATGATCCAATCTCTGTATGACAGATGCGAATTTAAAATATTGTTTTCTTTTCATTTGTAAATATAGACCAATTTTCTTTAGTTAGGAATCTACAGTAACCTAAGCCAGGACTACTCCATTGAAATAAATGGCTTTGCTTGAATCTTATACTGTTCAGGGAGCAGAAAACAGCACATGATATACTTCAAAACTCAAGTACATGAAATCAAAGGGACAGATTTGATGCAGACTGATTTGCTTTACAAACCTTGTTACAAAAAGCAGTTTGCAGAGTGCTTTAAATGCTCATTTCCTTGTCTCTCACTGATGTTACTAATTTGTTATTGTTGTCAGATTAATGCTTTTGTCCCTTTTCTTTGTTGTTGTACTTGGTCTTTATCCCACACTCTTACTCTATTGATTTTTCAGACGCACTGTAGAAAAACATTATAAGCTTAACTTGTTCAGCTATCCAGGAGAGGAAAACCTTGAACAGAACAAAGCAGAATTAATTTGCCTTTTCTAGCCCAGAGTGTAGATCATCTGCTAGTATTGCTAGTTTAAATCCAGAGAAGCTGATTTGGTTGCTGTAAACTCACTCTATGTTTACACTGGTATAAATAAAGTTAGAATTTAGGCATAAGTTGAAAAATTGGTCAGGTAATGTAAGTTTTGCTCATTTGTACATTTTAACACCTTGGAAAATGAAGTTAGTTTAGAAATGACTCATCTTAAACAAAAATTACAGGTATTATACACACAGAAATGTAAATTAAAGTATTTTAATACTTTTATCAAGAATTCAGAAAGGCCTGACAGAAAAAGTGGAATTCAGAGGCATCAACTGCTGTTGTAATAGACAGGATACACACTAACCCTGTTTTATACCAGTTTTCACCACTCTTTTGAGAAGATCCTCCATAGTATTGGGGTAAAATTGGAATCATTGGTGAGAGCACAAGCACCTCAAACTCAAATGTATCACTGTTGCATAATAGCAATATATCATGGGAGAATTTGTCTTTAATATTCTATTTGCTCAGTTGGAATATTTTAGGTTATATTTGTTTCTGCTTCTTTATTTGCACATTAGATAACTAGGATTTTTGTATGTTTATACGAGGCTTTTTGAAATAACGATATTCTGATTGCTGATCTGGGAGATCGTTTTTTTGTTGCTGTTGTGTCATTGGAATTTCATATTTTTCTGGATTAGCTTGTGCAACATAAGCGTGAATTTAAGATATTTCCATTTATTTAAACTTTTTTTGCCATTTCCTGTATGCTTGTGGCTGTTTCTTACAATCACTGCAGAAACATTCCTCCATAAGTTTTTATATGAATGGAAATATTTATAGTGCAATTTTTTTTCTCATAGTTTTTAATATAGGCTTGATTTGAAAAGAACTGGCATTTGGGATGGAAGAGATATTTTCTTCTTTTATAGTAGTTTAGATTTGCAGGTGGAGGAGATGATTATGTTTGCAGCTTGCAGGAAATATTTACATCTCAGAATTTTACAAAAATCATGACTGGCAGAGAAAATCAGCAGATTCACAGGGACAAATGAGATATCTGTGAATGCTAATAAGCTTTTTTTGGATTACTCTAAATTTGTGGTCCTGTGCATGGGATGGAAAACTGAAATTAAAGTATATGCCCATAAAGAGACATTTAAAATAATTTGATTTTATGTTTGAAAGAGAAGGAAGAAGGCTGAAAGTGTTTTGCTGGGTTTTGTTTTTGTTTTTTTCCTGAAGTCATGGTAGTATTGGAGAAGTCAAATATTACATCAATTCAGCAATGCAGGGCCACCACAACATACAGTGTGCAATGAGGTGCGTCTGTTACATCCCTTAAAGGGCTGGTTCTGCTTCAAATTACTTTCACCAGTTTGTGTCTTAATGGAGTTAAACCTCAACTATTTATTTCTTACAGAGCCTGTATGCACTTGGGCACACAGCTCACAAATCTCAAGTGCTTGAACTGTGTAGAGGCAGCTGCCCTGAGGCTGTGTCTGCATTAGCATTTTAGTTCAGGTCATGGGTGTACTTTTAAAACAAATCTCCTACTCACTCCCACTCTGACTGCATCTTGATTCACATCACAGAGCAACCTGGGAATGCACAGACTAGATTGCTTTCTGCTGAAAATAAAGGTGAAGAAGAGCCCCAGGAGTGCATCTAACTAGTTTCAGGCACTGAGGGATGTAGTCTATAGAAGCATGAAGTGGTTTGGGTTGGAATGGACATATAAAGATCATCTCATCCAACTCACCTGTGATGAACAAGGACATACCTCATTGCAGCCTTTCAATACCTGAAGGGAACCTACACTCAGGAAGGGAGTAAACTCTTTGAAAGGGCTGACAATAGCACGACTAGGGGGAATGGATCCAAGTTGAAGGAGGGAAGATTTAGGTTGGATGTTAGGGGGAAGTTCTTTACTAGGAGAGTGGTTAGGTCCTGGAACAGGCTGCCGAGGGAGGTTGTGGATGCCCCATCCTGGGAGGTGTTCAAGGCCAGGTTGGACGGGACCCTGGGCAACCTGATCTAGGTGGCCCTGCTAGGCAGGGGGGTTGGAACTACATGATCCTTGAGGTCCCTTCCAACCCGGGTCATTCTGTAATCTGTGATCTGTGATTTTCAAATAGACTAGGTTGCTCAGAGCCCCATCCAACCCAACCCTGAATGTTTCAAGGGATGGGGCATCTACCACCTTTCTGGGAAGCCTGTGCCAGTGATCCATCACACTCATAAAGAAATTCTTCCCTTATATCTAGTGCAAATCTACACTCTTTCAGCTTAAAAGAATTGTCCCTTCTTCTGTCACAATAGGCTGTGATGAAAAGTTTGTCCCCAGTTTTTTTGTAAGCCTCTTTTAAGTACTGAAAGGCTTCAATAAGGCCTTCATTAAGCCTTCCAGGATGAATAACCTCATCTATCTTGGAGTGTCTTCATAGGAGAGGTACTCCATCTTTCGTCACTTTTTGTGACCCTCCTCTGGACCCACTCCATCAGATCCACATCTTTCTGATGCTGAGGTCCCCAGAACTGGAGACGGTGCTCCAGGTGGAGTCTCACCAGAGTAGAAAAGGGCAGAGTCACCTACCTGAATCTTCTGATTCTTCTGATGCAGTAGAGGATATGCTTGACTTGCTTTACTTTCCTTTCCTGGCTGACAGCGTAGAAGCCCTTCTTATTTTTCTTTGCATCCCTTGCCAAGTTTAGGTCAAGCTTCCTGACTGCATCTCTACAAAACTGGGAAGCACCTCCATAGTCTTCCCAGGACAGCTGTCTCTGATTCCTCTGCCTGTACATTTCCTTCTTGTCCTATATTTTGAACATCTTGATTTAGCCATGTTTATCTCTTGCCTTCCTTTCCAATTTCAATAGCTTTTGAGCTTTATGATTGAAGTCATACTTAAACGATTAAGCTCTGTTCTGCTCCCTTGTCCCTTAGGGCATTTTTCCATGGGATTCCACTGACTAACTCCTTGAACAGGGATTTTTCTTCCCTAAAATTCAGGGTCCTGACTTTACTCCTTACCTCTACATATCCCTAAGATCTGAAAATTCCACCAGTGAATGATCACTGCAGCCCAGGCTACCTCAAATTTTGTTTTCACCAAAATAAATTGGTGGCTATCAGGCCGAGCATCACATCCCCTTTAGTGGGACTATTACTAGGCTTAAGAAGTTATCTTCAATGCACTCCAGGAATTTTTTGGAGTGCCTACAACTCAGTGTGCTGCTTTTAACAGCAGATATTTGGGTGGTTGAAGCTGAAGCCGAACAAGAACCTGTGAGCACGATACCTTTTGTAGCTGGAGTAAGAATGCTTCATCAATAGACTCCCCTTGATTGGCCAGCCTATAGCAGAGACCAAGCAAAAGCTCCCTTTGTTACCTTAGTCTTTCAGCTTTCAGCTTGGTCATCGTTGGTCTTCAGGGAGAGCTCTTTACACTCCTATTCATTTCTTGGGACAACACCTTCCATCAAGTTTCAGTAGTGGAAACTAGGTCATAGCTTTCTAGCTGCATGTTGACTTCCAACTCCTATTTGTTGCTGACACTGCATGAGTTAGTGTAGAGATACTTAATCTGGGACATCAGCTGTGTCACCTCCTTAGAGGAATACCCCTTAATTCATTTGAGGTATTTCACTGGTGTTTCCCTCCTGGTTCCTATTACCTCAGGCTTATCTCTGGAAAAGATCAGGTGTTCTGCAGTGTAGCCAACATGTCTCAGAGTATCAGGTGATGAGCCCTTGCTACCACCCTGCCCCTCTAAACATAGTTTCTCATCCTACTGCTCGTTATAGGCAAGCCTGATCTTGTTCCACCAGTGCCTAGTTTACAGCTCTGTCAGTGAGCTCCACCAGCTTGTGAGCAAAGACCCTCTTCTCCCTTCCAGAAAGGTGGATCCCATCTGATGTCAGCAA
>VZTY01030252.1:39770-182017 GCA_013400935.1 Turnix velox | reverse complement strand
TTGACTTGCTTTACTTTCCTTTCCTGGCTGACAGCGTAGAAGCCCTTCTTATTTTTCTTTGCATCCCTTGACAAGTTTAGGTCAAGCTTCCTGACTGCATCTCTACAAAACTGGGAAGCACCTCCATAGTCTTCCCAGGACAGCTGTCTCTGATTCCTCTGCCTGTACATTTCCTTCTTGTCCTATATTTTGAACATCTTGATTTAGCCATGTTTGTCTCTTGCCTTCCTTTCCAATTTCAATAGCTTTTGAGCTTTATGATTGAAGTCATACTTAAACGATTAAGCTCTGTTCTGCTCCCTTGTCCCTTAGGGCATTTTTCCATGGGATTCCAATGACTAACTCCTNTCCCTTAGGGCATTTTTCCATGGGATTCCACTGACTAACTCCTTGAACAGGGATTTTTCTTCCCTAAAATTCAGGGTCCTGAATTTACTCCTTACCTCTACATATCCCTAAGATCTGAAAATTCCACCAGTGAATGATCACTGCAGCCCAGGCTACCTCAAATTTTGTTTTCACCAAAATAAATTGGTGGCTATCAGGCCGAGCATCACATCCCCTTTAGTGGGACTATTACTAGGCTTAAGAAGTTATCTTCAATGCACTCCAGGAATTTTTTGGAGTGCCTACAACTCAGTGTGCTGCTTTTAACAGCAGATATTTGGGTGGTTGAAGCTGAAGCAGAACAAGAACCTGTGAGCACGATACCTTTTGTAGCTGGAGTAAGAATGCTTCATCAATAGACTCCCCTTGATTGGCCAGCCTATAGCAGAGACCAAGCAAAAGCTCCCTTTGTTACCTTAGTCTTTCAGCTTTCAGCTTGGTCATCGTTGGTCTTCAGGGAGAGCTCTTTACACTCCTATTCATTTCTTGGGACAACACCTTCCATCAAGTTTCAGTAGTGGAAACTAGGTCATAGCTTTCTAGCTGCATGTTGACTTCCAACTCCTATTTGTTGCTGACACTGCATGAGTTAGTGTAGAGATACTTAATCTGGGACATCAGCTGTGTCACCTCCTTAGAGGAATACCCCTTAATTCATTTGAGGTATTTCACTGGTGTTTCCCTCCTGGTTCCTATTACCTCAGGCTTATCTCTGGAAAAGATCAGGTGTTCTGCAGTGTAGCCAACATGTCTCAGAGTATCAGGTGATGAGCCCTTGCTACCACCCTGCCCCTCTAAACATAGTTTCTCATCCTACTGCTCGTTATAGGCAAGCCTGATCTTGTTCCACCAGTGCCTAGTTTACAGCTCTGTCAGTGAGCTCCACCAGCTTGTGAGCAAAGACCCTCTTCTCCCTTCCAGAAAGGTGGATCCCATCTGATGTCAGCAAACCTGGTGCCATGTAGGTCATCCCATTATTGAATAGGATTACTGACCTAAGGTTAGCCAGGAGTAGAACCTGTGTAACATACACAATGTGGATGCCAGATTCTCAGCACTGTTTCAGTTTATAGTCATAGAATGTAATAGAATCCCAGCCTCCTCAACTTCATGATGAACTTCTTCCTAATGTCTAATCTAAACCTGATCTGCCCTCGTTTGAAACCATTACCCCTTGTCCTATCACTCCATGCCCTTGCAAACAGACTGTCTTCAGCTTTCCTGTGGATTCCCTGGAATAGTCTGCTGTGAGGTCCCTCCACAGACTTTTCTTCTGCAGACTGAGCAGCTCCAACTCTCTCAAATTGTCATCAAAGAAGAAGAGCTCCAGCCCCCTGATCATCCTTGTGGTCCTGTGTTGGATCCTCTCCAACAGGTCCATGTCCTTCTTCTGTGGAGGACTCCACATCTGGATGTAGTATGCCAGGTGGAGTCTCACCAGAGCAGAGTAAAAGGGTAGAATTACCTCTCCCTGTCTTCAGCCCATGGTTCTTCTGATGCACCTCAGAATACAGTTGGACTTCTGGTCTGTGAACACACGTTGTTGGCTCATGTCCAGCTTTTTGTTCACCAGTACTCCCAAGTCCTTTTCTGTTGGACTACTGTCTATAACGTCATCCCCTAGCCTGTCTTGATAATAAGGATTACCCCAACCCAAGTGCATGCAGCACCCTTTACTTGCCCTTATTGAACTTTCACATGTCACCTCTCCAGCCTGTCCAGGTCCCTCTGGGTGACATCCCATCCCTGCTGCATGTTGACTCTGTTTGGTGTCATCTTCAAACTTGTTGAGGGGACACTCAATTCCACTGTTTATATCATTGCTGGAGATATTAAACACCACCTCTGTATCTCTTCAATTTAGAAAAAAGGATGTTGTGGGGGACCATGTCAAAGGCCCTACAGAAGTCCAGGTAGACAATATGTGTTGGTCTTCCAATGTCCACTGTAGAAGGCCACAAGATTTGTCAGGCAGGACTTGCCCTTGGTGAAGTCATACTGGCTGGTTTATGGAGGGTTTCTACAGAGCCACACTCCTTTTGAATATTTACATAGACATAACTAAAGAGACTGAAATCCAACCCTCCCCTGGTGATAAATCCCAAAGTATCTCAGCAATTTCTTCAGGACTGCAGCTCAGAAATGATTCACTGCACCTGGTTATATATAATTATTCTACTAGTGACCATCCATTATCCTTTTTTATTCTTCTTCTTTTTTTTTTTTTTTTCTTTAGTAGTTTTTTCCTTCCATTTTCTGCTGGTGTGCCTATAGATGGGATACACTGTTTGGTGCAGTTTTTTTGCTCTATTGCTTATCTGCAGTTGCCAAGACTGTGCAGCAGAATCACTGCAGCTCTGCTGCTTTTTGGGCTCTGGGCTCTCTTTGTCCTTTCTGTGGAATTCACTGCACTTTCACAGTGCATGGACATCAGGCTGAATAGACCTTTCAGTGCCTCTTTATGGCAGCTCTTAAGTTTTTATTTTCAGAGCAGGACAGAAAAATCTAAGTAACTCTGAAATTGAAACACTTGTGTGAGGAGGGAGAGAAATCATAAGGAATGGAATAAGTTTGACCTTCCTTAATAAAATGCTTCCCAGCCTATCTTCTAATTTATAATTTTTTTGCTTCCTACAAGAGGAAAAAAAGATTATGAGACAGTGTTCAGTATGGATTTTTGTAAACAAGATTTGCTGGAAAGCCTAATGAACTGATTTTTTTTTTTAAATTATTTCATTTTCTGAATACCCATGAAGACTTAATTTACTTTAGATTTTCAGGACTGAGCAAAAAATTTTATCTATGGTATAGATTGCTATGAATTTTCTTTGCAGAGTAATTTATTTTTCTTTGAAAGATTAAACAAAGTACTGTGGAGTTCTGTAGAAAATACAACACTTAGGAGAATATTACCTTGCTGACAGGATATCTGTTGTTAGTACAGGAGAGTACTGCCTATCCAATTTTCATTATTTAGGTATTTTTATTGCAATATTACCAGTAATTATAGATGTGTGTGAACCCTGCAAATTCAAGCCATGTATTGAGTTGTTATTAAATATGGTTAAATAAGAAAATTAGTTCTAGAGATCATGATCAGCACTTTTTCAAGAGTAATAATGTTCCTGAAGAACTGGTTAACTCAACCCAAGTTGAGCAAGAAGAGTGAGGCCTAGCAAAAATTAATAAAGAAAACATTTGCTGAAATACTATCAGGTTGTATGACTGACTGAAATATCAAGGGGAGACCTACAGGTGATCAGCACTTAGTTCACCATCAGATATTACTGAGATGACCAGGAACTGCAAGTGAGACCTACCAGCAGACTCAGGATGTTGTCCTGCCAGCAGAAAAGGCGGTCAAAGTGGCATGCAGCCAAAATTGAGCCTATCTACTCAGTAGATAGACAGCATATTCACATCAATTCACATTCAATTGAACGCATCTCAGATTATACTTAAGTTGCTTTAACCTGAAGCCTGAAGGAGCTGACACTGAAAAATCAGAAAACTGCAGAGTCTATTTTTGGTGAGCAAAATATGGGAACTGACATACTACGCTGCTCAGTGATTTTAGAGGTGTCATGTCCTATCTTGGGACATGACAAGTATAAGCTTGGGACTAAAATGAATTCTACGCCAGACAGAAAATAATATGCTAGTTTGCAAAGATTCTTCTTAACTCATATTAAGCAGTAACTAATTCATCTTGCTTATGATTCAACAAGACTCTTTTTCATGCACCTTTCTATAAGCACAATCTCATACACAAAACATATATTTATATCTAATGTATGTTAGACATAAATTTCATTTTCAAAGGCACTGTGTACCAGAATGTTATTTAAAATCCAAATTTTCTCCATCTTTGTCCAAACCCACCAAATGTTCATCAAAATTTGATTCCTGCTATGTTTCATGCAATGGTTCTGTTGATTCTCCATAGTAATTATGACAGGATTTCTGTTCTTTTTTTCTTAGAGATTTTTTTGGGTATAACTCATACAGGATTTATTTGCTGGTGTCAGTGGTAACGTCTTGGATGAAAGTGGACACTAGAGCAGAAGGAAAGGATTATATTATTATATATTAATATGTATTTATTAAAGTAGTATAAGCAAACAAGTAGTCAATCCCAGAAAAAAATTTGAATATACTGAAATACTAGAGGAAGAATTTACTGCTTATATGTTCCTTGGAGGTGCAGATTTTGGGCTGTATTAATGGCTACTAACTGACAAAAGCATTTATGTGCAGTTTGTTTCATGGCAGAGAAGAATTTTGTTTGTGCATTGTACACGCAAATGAGAAGAACATCTGCTGTAATACAAGTGTTTCGCTGCAGCTGCAACACATTACAGTGTAGACTTTTACCTATGATTCTTGGCAAAAAGAGCAGATGTAACAAGTCCTCATACATTAACCTTTCGCTGTTAGCAATTTCTCACAGTTTCACATGTTACTGTTCACCTACATTAAGTCTTTAAACAACATTGGTAAACAGCATGCTTTGTTATGATGTAGCCAGGGTTGTGCTAAACACATTTACAGTTCCTGTCCACCACTGGCAAAAATGACCATATAAAGTATCTTTTAGAACATACCTATAATTTTTCCTTTATTGTACACTGTTTCCTGTCTTTTTTGCTTTCATACTCATCAAGCTAACCCACTCTGATACATTTGACTGCAGATCTTTGATATAGTCATATGCTGAACTAAAAGAGGCAGATATCTGCAAGGGGAAATGAAAGGTGGATATCTGTAACACCAGACTTGCAACTGAAAAGTGTAGTTTATAGTGTATAGAAGCTGGGAGGAGTATAAGGTGTGTACTCTCAAAACATTAGAGGGTAACTGCAGAGGTAGCTTGGCTTTTCACTTATTGCTTACATTGGTTTGACGCCAGCCCTCTGTACGGAACAGAGCACTTTTCTACGAAGAACTATTATGGATAAATCCACAGAGAAATCAAAGTTCTTCATTAAAATGGTATTACCTTTCTGCTTAGTAACAACAGAGTACCATCTGTTTGATTTAAATGAAAAATAAAAATTATTAATCTCTTTTTAAATATGCAATTTTCAAATTTGAATTCTTTATTCACTTTATGCAAAGAGGTTAGTAATGATATAATTTAATTGCTTTACTTCTACTTATTCATTATGTCATTTTACACTTCTTCTTTAGGCATGGCATACTTCTCCCTTCTTAGCCTTCAAAAATCACTGTATCACTACTCATCCCTCTCTTGACAATGTCTTTATTTCAGATGATGGTTCAGTGCTTTCACTCATGTGTGCACATCAAGAGGGTTTTTCCCTCCCTTCAGTGATCATACTAAGTTTTTAATTCTAGATGAAGCATTTCATATAGTTCTTTCCATTGTGCATCTATTAGGCTTGGCAGTGCTGTATTCCATCTGCCATTGTTTCCCTTTTCACCGAGCTCTTTTAAGAAACCCAAAGGCTCCTTGGCCTGCTTTGGCCTTGATTCATCTAAGACTTGTTGTGTCACTTGTAAACATTTCCATCTTATTGTTAGTCTCATTTCCAGATGATTAATAAATAGATTAAAACACTCTTATCCGTAGTTAAGAACCTGGGGCACCCTGCTGTTAACCTTTAGCCACATGGAGCAGTGGCCATTAATAAGTGTATTCTGCTTTTTGTAGTTGGTTTCTAATCAATGGAAATACTTCCTGCCCTGTCATCATTCAGTTTCTCTAACAGCCTTTGGTGAAAAGCATTCTCAAGGGTTCTTTGAAAGTCTGGAAAAATTGTATAATCCAATTCTTTTATCTGTTATTTATTAACATGCCAAAAGAATTCTATTATGTGAAGGAGCTGTATGAGGCTTTAAGGCTTCTGACGTTAATCTAAATATGTAACACATTTCCTTTGAATTGTATTTAAATCAGTTATTGTATTTATTAGTGCAGAAACATGCATAGAGTTGCTCCTCAGTTTCTCTTAGCAGTTACATGAAGATGGGTGCTCTGCTGCGTGCTGCAGTAAACATGCTGAGTAAACGTTGTGAGACTGATAATTGTGGATTTATTTTTTTTAATTAATATTAAATTGGTTTGAGACCCTCGAATAAACAGCATCCCATTCTTGGGATATATTGATCTCTCCTTATTGATTTGTTCCACCTGTTCCTCTTGTGATATTTGAATTGTCAAAAGCTCCTTATCTTTGCTTGAAAAGGCTAGTACCTCCTCAGTGTACTCTGAGACAAAAAAATTTTGTAAAAACTGATTTCTTTCTATATTCTGATCTTTTTCAGTTTCTGCTTTAACTTCATGGAAAGGTAAGGTGTCTTACATGAACCATGTATTTTATACCTAGTTATTCCATATATTCTCATTTTGCCACCCTACTTTCCTATTAACCTGTTCTTGTCACTATTTATGCATCTTATAGATCATAAGTGCTCTTTGCCAGACACACTGACAAATCTAGAAATAGCTCTCATATTGGAGTCCTAAAAGTAACCAGAATATTTGTTTTTCAAGGAGCTGATTTATAGAAGACTTATTTATTTATTTCTAAACTCTGTATTATGTGTTCTTCTCAAAGAAAAGGTTCAACAATGGGACCACATGCTCTGCATCATGCAGGGTCAGACCTTGAAAGGCAATAACAGGATAAACTTACATTCTAATGAGAAATCCAAATATATCCAAATTTCCAGTCAGATTTTACTATGAATTCTTTTCAGTATGACTGCTACTAGTAATAATTCTCAAAGTATTTTGATAGAAAATTTCCAGTCACATCTCTAGAATTAATTTTGATCACTTATGTTTCTGACAGCTCCTTCGCCTCATATAAAAGTCTTCTATTGCTGCTCTTCAAGACTCCTCAACTTCTGAGCAAAACCAGATGTTGTCATATCAGAAGCGTGACATAACTACTAAAACTCTCCTAGGTATCCTATTAATGATTTTAGACTTTGGGCAGAATAGTAGTGGAATGGCTAACCTGTTTGAATTCTCATCTGACCATACCTACTTCAAGACAGGCACTCCAAGGAATGTGTTCAATCATTAAATGTTAAAGTTTAAAAAAAAAATTCCACAGTTACATAGATAAAGTAAAAGATCTATAGGAACTTCTACCTCAGTTGTCTCTTCTGATTGTTTCAGCATATACTCATGTCTGTAATAAACATCAAAATATGCTAAATTGGTACAGGGTACATACCATGGCCCTCTGGGGATATTTGACGGTGTTGGAAATAGTATACATTGTCTATTATATTCTTAAAGGTATCCAAGTGCGAGGTACTTAGGTGGATACTCTCAGGAAACAGTGTGCAAGGGAAATTAAGAGAAATGACCCAGCAAGCATAGGCAGTAAACACTCCTATCCTGAGTTAGGATATAAATGAGGATCTAATTTTTGTGTAAAAAATGTTAACGTAGGAAGAAATGCTTTTTAATGCACACAAGACTGATTGATTTGCACAGTAGAAAATAAGGTAGTTATTTTTTAATATAAATTCGTAAATTGAACTATGAATTATCTATTCAGAATTCTTGATATTTGTCATTGATCATTTTGGATATTTCTGTGAGCTTTTCTTGCTACCATAATAAAGAATAGTCTATGGTAGCTTCAAGATTTATTTTCTAGTGGTTTTAATTTCTTACCCAAATAGATGATGAATAGAGCTGTACAGGAATATCATTGCCTGTAATGAGAAAAATATCCACTTACTGTCTACCTAGTTAAGCTATGTTATTGAAAAGTCTCTCATCCAATTGTCTTCCAAAAAACTACCACAGACTAGGTGATCCCAAAAGTTCTGAGGTAGTGTTTTAGTCAATAGACACCTCCCTTCTAAAATGCACCAATAAAGGCTGTTTTCTTCTTCCAATTGTCTCTACCACGAACATACAGCAGGGTTTGTACATCTAGCGCTTCCTCCATCTTTCCTCAGGAAAGCAATTGAATGGCTCAAGATAATCCCTTGTGCTTTCCCACTATAAACACTGCTGTATTTTGCTCTGACTGTCCCAGCTGTAAGATGCTTCCATGTACAAGATGTTCCTGTCACAGGCAGCTGAAGCAGTTCCTTGACAACATTTGCAGTAAGAATAAAGTATCATCTTGAATGAGTATTGGAGAAAGGGGTTAACTCATTTTTTTTTTCAAGCAGAGTAACTTTCACTACATAGCACCTGCTTTTCAAAGTTCTTTCCACTAAATCAACACAATTAACATTAAAAACATAAGATAAGCTCCCTGTATCCAGAAGGGAAATTGGTTAGTTCTCCCTAGGGAATAGCTGTTCTGGAAACATGACTGCCTGTTTTTTACTACAGGGTTTGTTGATTTGTTTTTTTTTACAAACAGAAGATGTTATGTTTTCATGCATCTTTTAACTTCTGAAATGTGCAAACTGCACTGCACTTGAGGACATTAAAACTGCATCTGGATGGAGCATCTGCACAGAAAGACAGAATTCAATGTGCATTAAAATAGCAAGGTTCTGAAGCTCTCAAACACTTCTAGAGTGTGAAAACTTGACAGGTTGTTACAGTAACTACAGCTAAACACAATTTGGTGGTTTCTGTTTGTAATATCTGCAATATTATATATGTGTAATGAAGCTTCAAGAACATATTTTAAAAAATCTTTAAAAATCCCTGAATAGCTTCACTAATTTGAAAACATTATGCTGAGTATACTGTGAAGCCTGTCTTCTGTCTTGTTAATTCAGGGCTCAAATATCTGATCCCAGAATTTCTCTGATCTAGGGGATCAAGTGCATTTATTTCAGTCTTTATGAGGCTCAGTGAGGGTCTATTAATGTTGTAGGTTTCCATTAATCGCTGTGGTTTTATTTTTCAGATCAGTTTCCTCCAAAATGGCAAAATAGCTACCTAACAGAGAAACATCTTTATTTTTGAGCACTTGCATATTATAGAAAAATGTTAAAAATGTCTTTTTAAAGATTAAATATTCTATATTATACCACAGACTTTAACTTGCAGATGAAGGATGTTCTCTAACTTGCATGCTTTAGGAAGGTATTTTAAAAAAACCCCATTTTCTTAAAATGAAAGCAACAGGGCAATGTCCTTTTCAAAAAATTGAGTTCTGTGAAACATAGCAAGACAGGTATTGTGAATTAAAATCACTTTCAAATTCCATGTATGAATGAGGTTTACAAGTGAGTAACTAGTACTTCAGTACTTAGCAATGCAGTCTAAGAGATGCTGATCACTCATAAAGCAATTAGATATGCTGACAGGAAAGTGGGTTGAAGTAGTGGCCTTTGATAAGAGATTTGCAACTTGCCTTTTTCTACCATATTGAGATTCTTTAGCAAGTTAGATTTTTCTTTGACCTGATCTTCACAGTTGTACAGCTGTGTTCAGGCTATATATTGATCTTGGCAATGCAAATGATCTAGTAATTTCGAAGTTCTACTTAGCTGGGAAGTGTTTCTCCTTGTCTCAACAGAACCCCAAGCCTGAACAACAAAATCAACTCCAAAAACAAACAAAAAGCAAATAATAAAGAAAAAGAAAACAAAACATCACCAGTCCTGCTTGGATTATATTTGTCTCACTGTCAGAGAGCTAAATCATGACCTCCATGTAAAGGCTAAATAACCAAGAGTTAAGGATTTTTTTTCCACTATTTGAAGGGATTGAAAAAAATCTCCTTATGGACAGCTTGGGATATAATTCATCTTAGCAACTTTTACTGCCTGAAAACTAAGTGTCTAGTTAAGCAAGTTAACTTGGCTCCCTACCTACTTAATAGGGAGAAAATGGTTTCTTCTCTTCTCTAAATAGGCATTTAAAATAGATGGGTTAAATTAACCTCTGGAGTTTCTGCACTCTCTCTGTTAATTAGAGAGAGATTCATCAACTCTGTCTTTAGTGTCTAAAAGTTAGATTTCAAAGTCTTAGTTTAACTCAGTTTATCAAACAGGGGAAAAACATTTCCAAAGTCATCCATCTTCCTCAACATAGGCATTTGTGACAAGGTAAATGAATATAAGCAGGGTGCTGAGGGTGACAGACATCTTAAAAAGATGACAGGTTAGTCTAGATGACAAAAATTAAATGAGATTAATTTCTCTCTGGTTATTTGCACAGCAAGTTAGCCTCAGTAACTGCAGATTAGGTGCTTCTGGTCTCCAAGGAAAGTGAGGCTGTGAATCCATCACGTTATAGATGCACTGCTGATCTCCCATTGCCTTTTCTCCTGATTTTATGTGTCAGAGCGAAGCTATAAGGTACTTCAAAATATATTTGAGAAGTGAAGTGCCTCTGCAGGATGTCTCTGCATCAGAGCCTTCTGCACAGTGGAGGTTCTTGAGTGCTGTGCTTTTGGAGGCTTTCCATAGGCATCCTGCAGTATTAGATGTCTAAAAGAGGCAGGGCTCTTGTTTGCAACAAGGCTATGTAAAAGAAAACATTACATTTCCTAAGTGCCAAGGGATGTATCTTCAAATTATTTTCCATGCAGAAGCAAGGATTAGAGGATCTAATGAACTGGATCACTCAAGATGTGCATGGTTCCCCTTATTAGCAAATTATGTTATTCTGCTTAATATTCTTTGTACTCCCCTACTATCCAGTGATTTCTTTGTAACCAACATAAAAACAAGCTTATCTTCAGCAGCATGCTGGATTTCAGTATTATTTTTGGAGGAGAGGATCCTTAACATTTTAGTATCAGTGAGGCATTGCTGCCTAGTTTGACTGCAAACCTTTTTCTCTAGGCTTGGATTTCCTGAGTAAATTACTGCAATGTCCCAGCTAGAATGCAGATTTGCAGAGTGCCAGCTACTGTCCTGCAATTGCCTGTACAGATATTTTTTACTCTGTTAGTTTTGAGAGTAGGTAGCTCAACATTATCTATTGTACCCATATTGTCAGTACTTTTAAGCAAACATATGAATATCCTGGAAGTGACATTGAGGTGATTCCCTCCCGCCCCCTCCTTCTTTCCCATCTCCTCTTTTCCTGGGTCACCCAGAGAAAAATGTGGCACAAAAAGACAAAGGAAAAATCACTTTTCTCTTTGTCTTCAGGAAAAGGTGTAGATAATAGTTAAATAGGAACACACTGGAATGGGGAACCCCAAATAAAGGCAAAGCTGTAATGGTGAACTTCAGAGCTTCCGTCTACCAACTCTCTTTCACCAGGGCAACCATAAAATTGTGTTATTCTCAAATGTAATCCTGCTGGTCATAAAAGGTATTTTGCTTGCTTTACTTTATAGCTTTATTCAGTGTTGGACTTGATCTTTTTTTTTCAGTATCCATACATCTCTTCCCATGAATGTATCAGAATTCCTGTTGTTACCATTCTAGTTGAAGCCCTCAATAAGAAAGTAAGAGACACCAGCAGTTTAGTTATTTCACTGAATTAAAAATTAGTATGCTTCTCAAAAGGAGGAGGTGACTTAAAGTATTTAGAGATTGTGAAAAATTGTTAAAGTTGCATAATTATTATTTACCTGCTGTTTTTGCTTTAGAAAGGTTTTCTTGTGTTCTTCAGAAGTCAGGAGGATGAGTATTTGCTTCCAAATTCCCTCTAAAGAACACAACTTCGGGATGTGACATTTCCAGAAAGAAAAATACAAGGTTAAGAGTCAGCCTCAGTTTTACGTGGCAGATACTACTGAGCATTAATCTTTTCAAGGGAATTTTCAGTGAAATCTGTGTATATTAGATTTCCTTTGCTTATAGTCTGGTTGCTAAGGAGAGGGAATGATAAACATAAGATACATGCCTGATTAGCACCACAAATGTAGGCAACAGGGAAATCAGGCTGAGAACTGTGCAGAGCTTTCTGAGAGACAGGAGAATTTCTTCTTCATTAGAAGTGATGGGAGATACCAGGCTCTAAACAGATGAGATTTTTATAAATAAGATTTCCCCGGGTGGATTCTGTGCTTCTTTGACAATATTTGTCTTTTTTGTCCCTTTCTTGGTAGTCCAATGTTCTCATCTATCTCCAGCTTTGTGATTTATCATCTGGGCTAGCTACTTTTGCCTGAATGACAGCCTGTCCCTGACTGAGACTTAAATAATCTCTTATCCCATCAAATGCATGCTAAGCATACAGTGGAACAAAGTATAAAGCACAACTAGGCATAATTGTAGCATAATGGAAAATCACAGTAGAGATTTATGGAAAACCAGTCACTATTCCTGCATACTCTGTGTGGAAAGAATAAGGAATTAAGGTAATAGAGTAGTAGAAAAGGGGGAGAAGGAGTAATGAGTTAAAGAAATATATACTGAGTTATAGTATGCAATGTAGATTACAGGGGTGGTATTATCAGTTTGCCTATGTTTTTTCCAGTGATTTTGCTATTGCACTTTTGGGTACATCTTGATCATAGGCAGGAGTGATAGTGAAGGAAGACAGAAATAAGAAAAAGCAAAATAGAAAATATGTGCAAAGTGTAAGGAAGTTTTTATCTTATACCAGACAGAAAGAAGCTGAAGGCACCCTTCATATCTCACAGAGTCAATTTGAAAATCAGGTGTGAGATTTACACTTTCTATAGTAATTTTATCCAGATCAGACAAATTTCACAAAGAAACTAGGTGAACCTCTGCCTACTCAGAGCAAAGTAAACACTTGAAACAACAAAATTCTCAGGTTACATGACTTTTAGAAAGGAAAGAAGTAATATAAATGTAACAGTGGCTGAAAAATAGTAGACTGCATTATGAAACTTTCAGAGCAGCATTATAAAGCTGATTGAAATAATTAGTAATGGCAGCACTGATTATTATACTTGCACAGAGCACAAAGAAGAAACTTCACATTCTAAAGAGAAGCTGGATTGAGTCTCAGATAGAAAAACAGAGTGATTTCATAACTGAAAAAAAGCTTAAGTGTTATATGCTTAAAGTGTACATGTTATGCTTTTATTTATGCACCGAGTTCTGAGCAGAAACAGGACTTCTGCTCCTGAGTTCAGAGGAGAAAGAGTGTTAGCCAGAGGGTGTTTTTTCTGATTCTGGCAAAAAAATTGCAAAATGCAGACTGTTCAGAAATACTATGTTCCAAATAATTTTTTATTTTGTATGAATAAAATAAATAAATTAAAAAGAACTCCATAGTCTGGTTTTGAAGATAAGCTTAACTCTGAACTATCCATAAACAAATGTCTTTATTTGTAGTCTGTGAACACAGCATATGAAATTATTAACTTGCTCTACCAGAATGTATATGACATCTTGTCGAATAAAGTAACAATGTATGTTCTAATAGTTTAGCGCTGACCGCTTGTAAGAAGCAGTTTAATATGTAGGTCAAAAATAATATTATAAACTTCTTAAGCTGCCCTCTCAGATGCAAGCCATCACCTGAACTCAACTTGCCTTATCTCCATTTTGCTGTCTGCAGACAGCCAGATGCTGTTCATGAGACATGACAGGAAAATAGGGCAGAAATTGCTACGGTATTACTCCATTTTTAAACTTTGCTATCTTTCACCAGCACTACATCATTAGACAGGCAGACTGACACCAAATAGTTTTAAGGCCCTGCAGGTTTCAACTGTACTTCTGAGATGTTGTTTCCCAATTTTAGCTTTGATTTCTCTTGTGCCAAGAACAGAAAATGCATGTATTTTGTGAATGGAGCAGATTAGAAAAGAACAAGCCATCCCACTGTATTAGTCACAACAAAAAAATCAATACACTCTAGAAAATCTATACTTTATTTTGACGATCTGTAAGTCCAGATAATATATGACTGCAGTATAAAAAGCCAAAAGGAATGTCAGATTTTATAATTCAGTTTCAGGCAAGAGAAGCCTGCTTCAGAGTGCATTTGAAGCTGTGGCTGAAGCAGCAGTTAAGGCACAAAATCACCCTAAGAATGCTACATAAGCCCATGAGATTTGTCTATGAGTTTAGCTTCTTGTTTTCATGAGGTACAAAATGTCACAAAGATCTTGAATATTTATACCCCTAATCTATAGAAACAACCCTTTAGCCAGCACATCACTGCCTTCAGAAGGACTTAACCATGTTGTGACAGTTAGGAAATACGTGTGTGGAGAACTGGATGTATTCTGCTGATTCACTGAATATCCTGATTGTGAAAGTGTCTTATCTCTTAGAAGGAGGACATTGCAGAACCTTTAAGACATGACATAAAAGCATATTAGTTTACCAGGAAGGCAACATTTTACATGAAGCAGTTTTTTTCTTACCATCTATGCAAAATATGGACTGGATTATGGAAAGCAGAGGTAGATAACAGTGCATAGACTTAAAATCAAACTTCCTGCTCCTTCTATCCATCATCCAAAAAGAAAATAAGAGAGAACAGTTGTGAAGAAGAGTAACTTAGGAGAAATTCAAAGTTTACTTCAAAAGGATAAGGAAAGCATATGCAGATGGGTCATGACTGTGCAGCAGAGGCACAAGGTTGAGTTAAGCATTTTTTTAGGTGTGGGAAAAAGGAGACAGTCCATGACTCAGAGGGGAAGACATGTCTTGAAGAATGGACATCCTAAACTGCTAAGATGTCTATGGATTATAGAACAGCTATATTAGGAAAACAGTGAGGTTTAGATATTTAGAATTTACCTCATTGTGCAGACCATATTTGTTTAAGTGTGTCTGTTTGCAACATTTGTTGTCTGTTCTCAAAGAATCAGTAAAGAATCAGTAAGCCCACAAGACTGAACTCTGGAGAAGGACAAATTAAGCTACCCTAGAAGTGACATTGGTATGGTGCTACTTAGGGGAATTGGATGATCTCATTGCTGGGCAAGAAAATATTCTAGGGAAGCCATGCTAACCAAATGAAGCTTAGAAAGAGATGGATCTGCACTAGAGTAAAATATGTCAGTCTGATAAATGTTCAGCTGAAAAGATCTACTAGTGATGTGATATGCGTTTAATTTTATGCATAGTGTGCACTTCTTGGAAAGACAAACTAAGACAGTGCATATGTCTCTTCGAGACAGGATCCTGAATTTAAAGTACTACTGAGCTAGAACCTTGAAAGCTTCTCTGCCCATCAGATGTCAGTAAAATTCTCATGTCTTTCAGCAGCTTCTTGATTTGCAGCTTCAAATACATTCACTTACCTAGACAGTGTAATAGTGTCAATGGGATGCTCTATTGGTAGAAATTATGTCAGTCTCAGATCTCAAATATAATTTACAAGATAAATTTGATCATCAAAGCAACCAATAAAATAGTACAGATTGTGACAGTGCCTTCCACTTTAGAATGTTACCAGCTAACACCTCTGCTTGTACATAAATACATGCCTCAATTAATCTAAATTCTTGAGAAAAAGTTTGAGAAAATGCTTTAAAAAACACCTGGAGTACAGTTGTAGCTTTAAAGAATGAAGGACAAGTGAGTTTCGTATCTGAATAGTTAAGGTTATTGCTAGAGGGTGGAAATTTAGCTCATGTAAGCCAATGAGGCTTTTGTCAATGTGACATTCCAACTAGCTAGTCACAGGTGGCCTGCTATTGTAATGGCACCCAAAATAGTGTTGGCTTTTTTTTTAAGCCATAACGATAATTGGAAGTTTGGCACTCAAATACTTCAGCTCATTCAACTTTCAGCTTGCTCAGTGGAGTTAGTTTAAGGAAGCACAATACACTGATTCCCTGGCAATTGCACAGGAGCTGCTTTTGTGGCTGAGGGTAGGTTTTGAAAAGGGAAGCTATACATAGCATAGGCATGTATCATTTGGAGTATCACTTTCCTTACTGTGTATAACAATTGCAGCTGGAGTGCCTGTGCTAGCAGAATAACACTAGAGAAACAGTTCTTGGGATGCTGCCGAGATAACACAGGCAGTTGACTCTTAAGACTCTTTGTCTTTCTTCTTAAATTGTCTCATTGAGACTAGGAATCACATCAGATTGGTTGTACGAAGCTGAAATCTTGAAGTTCATTTCAAAAGCTGCTTTTGTCATATAGCTTAGGGGATGTAATAGTTCATGCCTTTTATCAACTGCTTACATTGTTTTTATATTTTATTGTATGAACTTTAACAGCATTTAGAGATAAAGTCATCAAATAGATAGAATTTGAAATCAATAGGAAAACTAGGTTTATGTCTTTGTGAGCAAAACTGGGCTACAGAGATATTTTTTTTCCCCCAGAATATGTGAGACGCCACTTTTTGGCAACTGTACCCTAGCCATTCATCTTAGAAAGAAAGATTTTTCTAAAATAACTGAAAACATTTTTCTAGAAAGAGAAATGGACTTCCAGGTCTGACTTTCTACACAGAGGAACATTGGCTAATAATTTGTGTCACTTTATAGGTAGATAGATATTGTCACTAAATGAGATCATGTTACTTTGTGAACTGACTTTGAATTAGTGCAAATGAGCACATAATAATCAGGGCAGTGAGAATTCATGCTGTTGAAAAATGGGTTAGCTAGTGCTACAAATCTGCTTCCCAGGAAAATGTCCAAGTGGAACCTTCAAAAGCTCTTATTTTCGGTTGCCTTCAACATGAAGAGACAATTTTTATGTTGGTGAAAAATGTGAACAAATCTGTATTTAGGACCCAAAGTAAGTGGATTAATCATGAAGGATCATTTGAATTTAAATCATTCTGGGTCAACCGTGGGCTTTGTATTTTGAAGTGTTGTCCACATAAAGAAATATTTTTTTACCAAGATCTTGCTGCCAGATATTTACATGGGCAGGGGAAGAGAACCACGTGGACTTTGATCAGAATTGGTTCAAATAAACTGTCATCTTAAAATGTTTGGCTGATATTACTGTCTGAGGGAAAAGCATAAACTGAAACTTCGAAGAAAGTGGAAAACCAAGTGTAGTTTCTATTAAAAGGGGTTAGATTCTTCTGTCCAGGATCTAATAAAATTGAAATCTATTGTTATACTTAGTTGAAAGTTGAAGATAAAGTGGGAAATTTGAAAATAAAGCAAGAAATAAAATTCTTAAGAAGATTTTGACTATAAATTCAGAGGAAGCTGTGTAGTAGGAAAAATCTTCATCCCAGATATTTGTCTGATACATCAGGATGGAGGAAACAGAAAGTAAATATCTAAACATTTTATCTTTAAAAATCCTCAAAATGTCTTTTCTTCAAGAACTCTTTCCCGCTACAGTATCCTGCATGATTTCACATTTCCAACTGAGTAAGTGTGGCTTTGGGAGATTTTGTGGATTTTTCCCCACTCTATTGTAGTCTGCAGTAGTCTGTTTTTTAAAGGTTGTGCTCCTCTTCTATAACCAATTTCAAGTACTCACACACAAAGGATTTTGTTCAAATAGAGAAAATTTCATGCTTCATTGAGAAATAGTTTAGGTTCATTGAAGCCACTCTATGCTTACCATCAATTTTGTGACACTTGGATATATTTCTGCTCTCAGAGAGATTGACCAAAAAGATCCCAAGGCATAATGTAGGCTGAACTTAGTCTTTTCTGTACTATGTATAGAATATTAAAAAAAAAAATAAATTATCAGTCCTTTTATATTAGCGTTCTTACCAATAGATTCTCTTGACTACTTAGATTGATCTGCAAAACAAAATAAATTTAGAAGTCTTTTTTGAGCCTTTAGAGATTTTGTATCACTCAATTTATCTCTTTAGTAGTCCAAAGGAATGGAAATTGAATTTAAGGATTCAGCCTCAGGCTTTTCCGGATGTATCAGCTTTTTCCTTTTCTCTCATTCCAGCACCCATGAGTCAGGGCACCAAATGTTCCCAGGGAGGCTGCTTCCAGTGCCTAGCTGAAGTTGCAAGCAGTTAGTCACAGATGAAAGAAGCATGGATGAGTATCTATATGGCATCAGAAAAAAAAATACCATGGAGATATCTCTTTCAGCTGAATAACACCTGGCTGAGATATTTACAGGCACAAGTAGCCTTATTGTGTGTGAAAATGGGAAGGAACTGTCCTACCATGACAAGGTGGTGGAGGGGGAAATGTCAAGGTTGCAAAAATGTTTGGAGTGAAATAAATGAAGAGTGGAGAAAACATTAAAACATTTGTATTGCCTGAAAATATATTCATTCCACTGTCAAATTTTAAGCAGTCTCATTAGATTTCCTTAACTCAAAGTGTGATTCATATAATTATTGTATTATGAGTATCTTTGTTGAAGGGCTCAACATGTAAAGGTTTCTGACAAATAAAAGGGATACTAAACATGCAAAAATGATTTTGAAGGGATCTGCTACATTCAGTATGTAAATGAATTCACTCATCATTAGAAATACTCTCAAGATTTTTTTCTGAATGGAAGATTATGCATTCTGATGTTTCAATTTCATTGTAACTTTTTGTAAACATAATCTCTAATACAAAGCCCATCAAGACTCATGGACATAACTCCAAAAATCCAAGATCCAACCTCTTTTAATTACTACGATAATCAGAATATTCTTGCAGTGATTTTGTCTGTTGGTTGATTGATTTTACTTCAATTTCTCTCATAGAAATATCTAAAATATTTGGTTTTGTCAGCTTTAGAAAATCAAATTTCTTGTTATCTGGGCAAAATAATTCAATACTTAAAATAATAGATTCATAACATGTGATGTGTTGAAAGGGACCTTTGAAGGTCATCTAGTCTGACTCCCCTCTAGTAAGCAGGGACACCTTTAACTAGTCAAATTGCTCAGAGCCTCATCAGGCCTGGCCCTGAATGTCTCCAGGGTTGGAGCCTCCACCACCTCTTTGGGCAACCTGTTGCAGTGTTCAACCATTTTTATTTTAAAGAACTTCTTCCTAATGTCTAACCTAAATCTATCCTTCTTGGAAATAAAACCATAGCTTCTTGTTCTATTGCTACATGCCCTCCTCAGTTGTACTGTAGGCCTCTATATGGTCTCCCAGAAGCCCCCTATTGTCCAGGCTGAACATCTCCTACTCTCTCAGCCTGTCTTCATAGGAGAGATGCTCCAGTCCCCTGAATATCCTCACGGACCTTCTCCAGATTTGATCCAGACTTGATCTTGTGCTGAGGGCTCCAGAGCTGGACACAATCGTCCAGGTGGGATCACACAAGAGCAGAGCAGAGGGGTAGAATTACCTCTCTTGACCTGCTGGCTGCTGTTCTTCTGATGCACCCCAGGATGCAATTGGACTTCTGGGCTGAAAGCACATGCCATTGGTTCATATTCAGCTTTTCATCCACCATTACCTTTTCACATTAATCACTTGATATAAATGTTTGCTAAATATGTATATGAATGATGTTAAAGCCAACAAAAGAAATAAGGCAGAGTGAGAAAGAAGAACTATTAGTTTTTAGATCAGTGAATAGTAGAGCATGAACTGTTAAGTATACATTATTCCTACATAGACTGTCCATATTACAACGGCTTTGTCAAAGAACTAAGAAATGACAAAATGTTATTAAGGAAGATTAATTTGCAATGTCACATTTATTACTATTTTTAAAATCAGCAATGTCTCCTGTGTAATGCCAGTATTTTGGAATTCTGAACCCATCTGTAAGTCAGAATTTTTTCTTATTACTAGGAGTGTGAAGAATATAACTATATTTTTCTCTCTGTTTGTCTCAAAAGTGACTTTGTTTAGTGTTCTCCTGAAGACTGAAGCCCCTCAGTCTGTGTAAGTACCACCTACTCAGTCACATGATTTTCCTCATGATGGGAAGCAGGTTGCACTCACTGAGTCTCTACAAACTGTTTTGCTGTTCCATGTACCACTCAGTTGAAGAATGTCTGCACCCAATTCCAGATGTTACACTGGAAGAAAATATGTCAGTCTAGTTCTGCATTATAGCCTATAGTAATAGGGCTTTTTGGGGTAAAGATCCAGAAAGCAGAGGCAACACTAGGAACTCTCACCTCTAAACCTGAAAATAGTTACAAAGGCTCTGTATAGCAAATCAGACAGCTGAAACAAAGGATAGAATGAAGCATGAGATGTAGAAGGTCATTAGAGAATGAGATTGTTATGTACACCAGCCAGAGTACTGAATTCTGGTGTGTTGAAGGAAAGCAAGATGAAATTTTGACTGAAGTACAGATGAATATCTTTCCTTTTGATCGCTGCTTTTGGTCACTGCTGTCCATGCAAGTAGAAAAGGAATCCTGAATCCAAAACTCATGCCCTGTGTTTTACAGCATATGACTCTGTTTCTTCAGGATCGAGACTGTTCTTCATTTAGGAAGTTCTAGAGTTCATTTAGGAGGTTTTGGAGTTAATTTACCCTGTGTGATCTTCTCCCATGCTTAGCCATCAAGGTAAGGATTTTTATAAATGACTATTTCTTAATCCCTCTGTTAGTTCTAGACTACAATGCTAGAAGAAAGGTAAAATTCCTGGGCCCATGCATTTTTTGGTTTTGAGTTGGATTTCCTTCTAGGCTGTTTCCTTTTGATCTCATGGGATTTCCACTGACAATAAGGCATTCTGTAGCATACTACTTGGCATTTCCCTGTAAACTAATGGCTATAATGTTCAACCTCCTCAAAATTCTATGAGGTTAGGAACAAGCCTCCATTTTCTCAGTGAATCTTAGCATAGAAGACTAATAAAGGGGTAGTGTATTAAAGTGAACGGAGGACCATCGTATCTTTCAGCTGAGATCCGTACAGTATTACTGATTTATTTTGCCATGAGGTAAGTTACTCGAATTCTATAGGTGGATGGATTTAGTGGATATACATTTCAGTGGGCAAAAGTTTGGGTGGTTGCTTGCTCTCAGGAAGATGGGAACCTTATTGAGTTTGCAGTTTTGAATTTCTTTAAAACCTAAGTAAGCGTTCTTGAAATATTTTTCTGAAAACAAACTTCTGAGCTGCATGAACCTTCCACTGAGAAGGGCCTTGGGAGTGGTTAAAGTCAGAAGTAGCACAAATTACTATAAAGTTCTGTCAGATAATAACTTGAACCCAGTTTAAACCACATAATTCTAGAAAATGTAGGACTGGTTGATTTTGACTATGTTATTTAGCTGACATTTATAATCAAATAGTAATTTTCTTCTCATCTAAGTAAAAATTATTATTATAATTCCTGCATTATTGTAATAAATTAAATTATTTAATAATCTTATTTTATTCTGAATTTGAAAATGTGTAATGCCTTGCCTCTTTAATTTACTGTTAATAAAAACTTGTATTTGTAGATTTTTATTTAAATTAACATTTTGTGAAAATAACAGCAACACCATTAATAATCTTTCAGAACTTCAATGAATGTAAAACCTAGCTGAATTAAAGGCCTGACTAAATATCTCTTATGAGTTTTTGTTTTGTTTTTATGTAAATTATATGGATCAGAGTGATGACTTGTCAGATATTCAAACCGAATTTGTATTTGGATGAAAATTAAGGAGCAAAGATGATCTTAATTTTCCACTCATACCTTTCAAAGTTTAGGACATGTTAAAGTGAAACTGAAAAGATACATCAGTGGAAAATATAGGAAATGGAAGGTGGGAGTTATCTGATCTATGACAGACATTTAAGTTGAAACTTTCTGTCAATCTTGAATTCTTAAATTATTTATAAAGATTGTCTAAATATCTTGCTTACATCTAGACATCAATTATTGTAATCAAAAAGGAATTAGACAAATCCTTCTAAAAAAAATTGCTTTTGTTTTTTTATTTTGGTGGTTTTATGTTTTTTATCTTTAAATTTACTTCACTGGATATTTACAATAATTCAGTGTTCTAGTTCTGACCCAGACTACTTTTTTGAAGTGAATCTTCTGGTTGACTTTGTTTTTGAGCTTTGGTTCACTACTAGGTGGCCTCAGAGCATGTTAACTGTATTTCTTCATGAAAATTCAACTGGTAGAAGTGCTTGTACTACTTGTACTTCAGTCTGTGCAGCAAGGGTAGACCTAGTCAGAAGTTCTTGTCTGCCAAAACATACATACATTATGCATTGGAGCATCAGCATCACATTCTTCAGTCCTTAAATTCACCCAGATTTAGGTTGGCTACTTATTATGACAGAAAACCTCAAGTACAGAGAGTACAGATTGTGCAGATAACCTATGAAGACAAAGAGGTGATTAGTAAGAAACAAATGTAGCAGTTTTTAATATGATGCAACAAAACTGAGTGTCAAAATGGGAGTCAAAGCAGGAAGAGACCCTGACCTTTCCAAGCAAATGTACAAACCAGAAATAAAACACTTCCAGTGTTTCTTAAAAAAAACCAAAACCAACATGTGTCTACTATATATTTTTAGTATTTTTTGATGGAAATTTTGAACAAAATTAAACTGCTTTTAAAATGTGAGCTGACATCAAGGAAAAAACCCACAAAAAAATGTTCACTAAAGTAGTGCTCATCGTGTTAGTAATTAGTTTTAACCCCTCTGAGCATGAAAAGTAAGGGTTGAATATGCTTAATTCATGAAGATGCTGATCCTCCTGCTAAAACAGAATTTGAGAAAGAACAATACAAATAGAATAGAATTTCAGAAATCATTTCCATCAATTGTTCTTATGAGTAATGTATAACATACATGAAATTCAAAGCTTGTGGCACTTTATTTTGAACAGCAGTTGGTTATTGATTAGGACATAAATGAAATTAAATGCTCAGGAGGAAAGACTCCATAAATTACCTGGATACAACTTAATTTGCTCAAAGCCTATTTAGTTTTCGAAGCTGTTAAGTTTTCATAGTGGTCTTATACTACAACATTGACTGTCAAAGTTAGGACTGTGGGTAGGGCTGTGATACCTATGCTTTTGGTGGGCTGAGCTCAGCTGAGAGCTTTGAACCATTGAACCATTTGAACTTGCATTTTTTGATTAAATCTTCAGTCTTTGCCTAGTGTCAGGGTTCAGCCTCCTACAGATATTCTCCTTAGCCAGACAGACCCAGCTTTTGTCACCTGTAAACTCATTTCCTCTGGAGATCTGTGATGAGTCAGGTATGCTTTCATTGACAGGTCATTATTTATTTTTGTGACCATGCACAGGCTGCAAAAATGTGGAGCAGACAGGATAAAATTCAGTAGGGAGATGAAATTATGGATTTCCTTAATTTAACTTAATTCTTTATGATTTGCTTTCTGCTTTGATCTGGAAGAGTGTGCTTCATGCGACTTATGTGTGTGATTATGTCTGCCTTGTATTTTAATTCAGTTTTATTCTTGCACAAAAAGCAAACCAGACTGAGAAAAACAAAAACAAAAACCCATCAATCTAGAGAGTGTATTAGTTTTGAACTAGAGAAAAACTGAGAACCTCAGCTCTTTAGCAGCACAGTTTATACCACAAAGAAGGCAACAGTGGTCAAAATATTTATTTCCCAGCCTGGGAAGTGGACAGACACCCGTCGCCTTTAGAAAAGCTGATGGAGTTATGGAGGCAACTTCCACTTGCACCCTTATTATATTCTTCCCAACCCTAATTATCTCCTGGTAATGTCTAGTCAGGTATGACCGAGCAGAAAGGCAGCTCTACCATTTTAAAACACACGGGACTGGCCAGAATTCTAAAGTTTGAGCATGGTTCTTTGAGTTCATCTTTGTATAATGGTCCAGTCTAATATATTTATTTCAAGAGCTTTTACCCATTGAGAAGAATATTGATGAAGAAATGAGAAAAGTGACTTTGAAGGAAAACAGGTACAGTAAAAACTGTCAAGTAAAATTAATGCAGTAGGGTTTCCTGTGTTATATTACCTTTATTTAATATTCTTATGTAACTACAAAAGTAAATCCCTTGAAAGTTGTATTCCCACTGACAGCTTCCCTGCTATTTTATGACAGTATCCGCTATAGTTAATGGTCTATCACAGCTTCCATTATAAGTTCTGATTTAAAGGCTTTATTGTAGCAACAAAATTGTTAGAAGGGGATTTCATCCTGTGAGAGTCTGGAAAATGAATTTTAGTTTAAATTGGTTTAGCCATCTCTAAATTAGAGGGAAAGAGATTTTTTTTCTTTTTATCAGTTTTTTTCTTTAATAGCCAATTTATTTTCTATTGTAAACTGACATCATTCCTGTGAAGGTGGAAAAAGACCCAGAAAGTTCAACTTTTGTCTAGAATATCTGTCTCCATAATAAAAACCTGAATTATTTTACTACTTTCAATGCACTGCAGATCTAAGTTGGAAACTTTTCAGATATTCAGCAATGGGAGAGGTTCATAATGTGCAAAGTAAGTGTATGGATACTCTGTATGGCAAAGCTCATGACCAGTTGCTAATTTATTAATTGCATTATTTGAGTCATTCTTTGCTCTTCCACTTGCATTTGCAGTACCTAAATGCTACTAAAGCTTCTCACTTTTTCAAATAAGAAACTATCATGCAAGAAGTTGACCTTTTTCTGTCCTGGTTACTCTGTTTCAATGCCAGGATCCAACTGGCTTGACAAGTGGTGGTATGGCAAGGCTACCTGACGTCATTTGATAAAAAGTCACCCATAATAAAATAATTCTTTTTGCACTAACAAAACCCCCCCAGAAGTGTGAAAATATGGCACCTCCAAAAAGTCAATCTTAATCTGCTCTTCACAACAGAGAACAACACTGTCTGACCATAATATAGCAAGACAATCTTAAATTTTCAAAGGCACGAAAGTAAGGTTGAGCAAAATATTTTGAAAGGTGTTTGCATATTTAAGTCCATAATTTAGAAACAGCCATTAATAGAATTAATATCCTTAATATGTAAATAATTTCTTACCCTCTAAGCAATATATTTTTTAAATCTAGGTTTAATAATCAATTTTGCAGTCTACAGGATTTTAAAGAACATCAAGCAGACGTTGATGATTAGAGGTGAAAATAATATTTTAAATAACTTGTACAGCAATGGGTAAATATAAATCTGTGACATTCATGACTTATTTTCTTCTTTACAACTGAGGAATTTGATGAAGATTTGTTTTCCTTTCCTCTAAAGTCTACCTTTTAACTTTGTGTCACTGTTACAAACAGTTGCAATGACCAATTGCAACTTGTTCCTGAAGTGATATTGCCTCAGGCTGTTGAGATATGGTGGACTTCTGAAGGGTAGAATAAAGTGTCATCCTATTTTATGATAACTTCTACAATGACTGAAACTTTTTTTGAGTTCTTACCTGTTCATTTATAACATCACATCTGGACTGTCTAGGTGTCTTATGAAAATGTTTAGGAGTGTACTGTAGTGAAATGATAACACAGGAAAAAAAAGTGTACACTGACATGCATATAAATGTATAATACACAGGCCTTTATCTCAAATGTGTGTATGTACAATAATTTGGTTGTATTTTGAAAGTATTCCTTCATTTAGACTTAGGGTTATTGATTTTTATGTTGCATTGTAATCTGCAATATTGCTTATGGTCTAAGGCTGCTGGAATCATATTTTGAAAGTTTACTTTTTTTATTGCACTTAATATGTAGTTAAGATTGTTGCAATAAAACAAATCTACCCAAAATGTTTTCTGGCTGGCTCCTCTTGAAGAACTCTGTTGTATTACAGACAAGTTTGTGACTGTCTTTCCCCTCCTTTTAGTACAATAGTCTGAGGGAAGCAATTATCTGGCTGTGAAACATATTTCTTGAACAGCAGGATCTGGCTCAGTGGCTTGCTCCTTATATCTACAGAACTCTTCTGGCAACGATGGCAATGATGGGGAAGAGGTGACCCTTTAGCATCTGCCTTTATTAGTAATATTGTTCATTGTTTCTGGCTACTGGATTTTTTTTGTTGTTTTAGGGAGGAATTATAGTACTTCTAAAATGATTTTTAGTAATTGCTCCTCTCCCATGTCCGTATAAAGTTAAATTCTAGTTAAATCCTAAAGTTAATCCCTAGGTAGTCATTAAATGTGTGTTTGTAAATATATACATGCAATAGGGAGAAAAAGTATGACTTCAAAGGACAAGCATATGATAAAATGTCTTTAAATAAGGATGTATCTTTGCTTTAAGAACAGGAATAAATCTTGAGGTCTTGATTTGTTGACAAGAAAATAGGTAATTAATTTCCTTCTTCAATATGATACAAATAAATATGTCTTGTTCTGCAGACAGGTTGATAAGCAGGGATTTCCTTTTGGTAAGCTCAGAGAGGGAAATGCTTGCTTTTTTGTTTTGATTTCCAAAGCAAAATACAAAAACTTTCTTCTCACCATCATGCTGTGATGGCACAACATGTTCCGTTGCCTGCTTTTAAGGCACAGAGATTAGTAAAAGATTCATTCTCCGTGAAGTTCCGGTTAGGGGTACATGTTCTCCCACTTTATAAGAATGTATTTAAAACCCTGCAGGTGATTTTGGCCAAAGCTTTTAGGGTTTTTCTACCTGCATAGGGGAATTCCTGGGTAAAGATATGCTGAGCATAATAAAATATATCCTGAGATTTTAACTTGTAATTTTAATGCCAAACTAATTCCAGCATGGATCTTAAAAAATTCAGGAGTAGTAGGTTGCTAATCAAACACACTACTAGATGAGGAAGGTAAAAAAGCTGTAAAGAAGCAAATATGTTCTGGAACTGTAGGAAATCTATCTATTTTTTTGTTTTGTTTGCTTTCATGTAATGTGATAAAATAGTTTATGAATGAAATAATATGTTCAATATTTTTGCTTTTGTCCGTTATGATAGATCAGTCCAAAGGACATGTACCTGAAGCTGCAAAGCAGTGATTACAGTGTGAAAAGATAACCAAGCAGTGGTAAATGAAATAATTTATATAATTTATTGTGAGAGAAGAGTCATCAAATATTGTAAATCAAATATTTATGTGTTTTCCAAAGATATTAATGACAGGAATAGGAATAATTTTGATGCATCATACTAGTTTAAAGCTTTCTAGCTAAGTAATTCAGATATTAACACAAACTAGAGAGTTCTGTCACTAGAACTTAAAATGCAACTAGTTCCTTAGTATTTCAATAAAAGAAAGAAAAAAAAATTTAAAACTTGACTGTCTAGGTCAGTAGAGGCCTAGACTCTGAAATGTCTTTGGAACAATGCAAATCTAGAAGATCTGATGTGCTATGTATGATAAGCCATGACACATACGTGTTACCCATGAGACCAGAGAAATCTTCCCAGTTACTGGTATCTTTAAGACATACTCCAATTTTATTTTTTTTAGAAGTACAGTATAAACCAACCGTTCCTGCATCATGGTTTAAGTCTGGGAGTGGGTGAAAAGTGAGTCTGCAGGTGATCCCATATGGCACACAATCTGGATTATGCCCGATTATGCATCCCCCAGAAGTGTGACTTTTATGATCATGTTAATTCTTCCTGGAAATTTTGACACTTGTGTTATCACAAACATTTCCATCAGTAGTTCTCCTTTTCATTGTAAGAGATACTCAGTTTTGAGCACAGAGCCTCTTTATTTCTCATGGTTATCATGTGCCTTATTAGAGCTGTGTAGAATCACTTGCTTTGCTCCCAGTTCTCACCAAGCATGACTGCATTTGCCTCTTCTCCCTTCTATCATCTAGGGGAAAAAAACGGATATCTCCAGCCTGATTATTAATTTTTTTTTTTTAAATGTTGCACTGCCATCCTAAATGGCAGGACACCTAAAATTCTGGTAATCACCCCACACTGCTTGATATTCACACACCCAGCTCTGGTCCCTTACAAATTAAGGGAGCAATTTAGCTCTGCTGGGGAAGAAAGCAAAGAACAGACTCTACAGAGGAATATTTAATTAAAGATGTTCAGTGCTATTTTAGAAGCACTCAAGTATGCTTTAAGTTTGAAAAATCAAAAATCCAGACATGCCTTCTCACTTATTCTCTTCTGGGGAGTCTTATTTTAAGCAGCATTTGGGCTGAACATACTTAATACATGAGAAAATATATCTATCTAGTTTCTTTGAATTCACTTTCTGTTCCCTTGGTCACATTTCCAGCTCACCAAAAGTAAACCATGAGACAAATCTGTCTTTACTGCATTGAGATTCCTCCCATTTCACTTGCTTGGCACATTCTGAAAGTGTTTGTCATTTAAATAAGCCATACTTTCATTTGCTCACCTTCCTTCAGTTACTTTTGGATACTGTCAAATAAATTCTGTCCTGAATACCTCTGTTGATGCTCATGAATATGTTCACATTCATGTTCACATTCTCTTTCATGGTCTGGGTATCTCTTCTTGCTTAACCTTGTGAGACAGCTCAAGTAAGAAGCAGGGAATTCTCTAACAGAGTTAGTGTTTAAATCTACATTTATCTTTATTCACATTCACAGCCTTTTCCCTTGAAAATTCTCTTCCAACTCTCCTTGTGTGGCATTCACTGTCATATAAAACCTGATATTAGTTTGGTGTGCTTGCCTGGTTTCCTTAGAAACCTTTCTGAGTGATTTCCTGTAAAGGAAATTATCATCCCACATTTAGGAAGGTACAGTTACAACTGAATAATGTTTTGACAGAATTATCAAAATTAAATTGCATACCTTACTTTAGCACCAAATCTGAATTACCCTGATTTATGTTTTCAAATCCTAAATGCTTTTTCTTCAATCCAGAGCCACAGATCAATGTCCATCATGTTTAGAAAGTCATCAGATGAAGAAAGGTCATGGTCAATCTGGGTATTGAAGCATTATACGCAGTAATTTCATTTTGTAAATTTGATTGTTTTAGTCTTGTCAAGTGACAAACCAGACATTTGCACCAGTGCCATGAAATTTTTTTATATGAGCTTTAATCTTTGCTAGCAGCCTTTATTCCAGTAGCACAGTTACAGTGCATCAGAATTTGGTCTCTGGGACCATGTCAAAAAGTATTTGGGGGTATTAAGCTTTGATTATGATTTGCAATTGATGGCTTCTCTTGCACAGCCTAGTGGCAGTTGAGCTTTCAGATACCACAGTTCTTGTAAGGAATTCGAACATGAACCAGAACCATTTGTTTTATCCAGTGTGCTCAGGAGCATCTGTTGCTTTATTGCTGTATGTATAGCCCTGTGTACAGAAATGTGTGAGTGACTGTTTTACAGACATTATAGTGTTGCAGGACTGACCATAGTGAATGATTCTGCGTTTGTTTGCTAAAGTGCCTCAGATACACAGTTATTATTAAAGAATACACAGCATGTATTAAGACAAGTATTATCATATTATCTACATTACATCATGTTAACTGATATATTTAAATGAGTACCATTCATGGTAAATGCTCACAGCCATGAACTCTTCACTCAAAGCAGTCCAATACATTGTAGATTTTTCTAAATGAACAATGGTCTCAAAGGCACCCCTTTACACAAATATATAGTATAAACATCTTTTATCCAAATATTATTAAGTGTATAGATTTAAAAGCAATGTTCTTGGATTTTATACTTCAAAATAAATAAGTGGAGCATTTCTGATTTCAGATAAAATCCTAAAACTATCGCAAGAAGGGGCTAACACTCATGATCAATGTGATCAGCCAGAATCCGTTTATTGAGAGCATCAGACAAGTTTATATACAGCTATGGTTAACCATGCCCACTAGTCACACTCCGATTGGTCACATGTTACATTCTTGCATCAATGTCGAACCCTCCCCTTGCGGTTTCTCTCTTTTCTCCTTCCGGCACAGTTGGCCACGAGTTCCTTGTTCACTAGTTCCTCAGCACTCCCCCAGGCTACCTTGACATACACGATCGTCAAGGTCGTCACGTGGCTATGGCTCCAACTTGACAAGGTTTGCCTCAGGCCTCGATCGGTGTTTTTGTAATTCTTGCTCCGAGAACTTGATGGCAGTCGTTAACCCCTTAGCCTGTGCCCATTCCCCAACACAAAACTACTTTAAAAATTAGTATGCAATTATTCCTTTCTCTTTTTTTTTCTTCCATATTTTATTTGTAAGTAAAACATGGAATTGATGCAACCTTATGTGTCTATAAGCACTGGGGGTGGCAATGCTTGCTTTGGTAGTGTGTGATCCTTCTGGTCAAAGTATATGAGATTAAAACATAGTGGCTCTTTCCACTCCCCCTCCTAATACGCACTATTATTCCCTGCTTATGATGCAAATTGATTTTTTTCCTTGGTCTGAAATTTTGTGAGCATCCTACTAAAACTCAAGATGCTGAGCTCTGTTTAAGTTGGGATTACATCTATGGAAGTTACACTCATGAATGCAAAACATACAAGGATCTCTGTTAAAAGCTGTGTATCAGAACAATTCCTCCACTCAGTTTAACAGTGCATCATGAATTCTTTTACAGTTGATTGTAAGTTGGATGACATTTCTGAAGTAAGAAAAATGAGTTTTGTATTGATTAAAGTGTGTTGAAGTTGTTGTATGTGTGTATACATACTGTGATATATTAAAAAAGCATGCAAGTAAAACCTGACGTGTTAAATACTTAACTTCATAGTCAACAGTAGGCCAATGTAGTGAGGTCATACGGTTAATTAGTTCTAGGCTTTTGCTGTATAAAAATCTGATGTCAGATGCTGGAGCTGCTAGCCAATAAAGCTCACATGGATGAAGCTTTTCCTTAGTCATTGATTACTGCTGTGGTTAACATTTAAAAACTAATTAGCGTTTTAGAAAAGTGTATATGAATGATGAAATTAAAATGTATTACATTTGTAGTTTACTAGCGGATACAGATCTATTTTAAAATAAATGAATATTCTACCACATCACTGTTGATCTGAATTTGTGAGCATAAGGCAAATCATATGGTCAAAAAGAGCTGAGCTGGATCCCTTAGAATTCTGATATTTAAAGTAAGGGCAAGATTTAAACAGACTGGTTTTTAAAGCCCCTGTAAGAAAATCAGTTTTGATTTTACCCGCATAAAATTAAGAGTTCCTACATACCTGCCTCTCAGGTGAGGTTAAAACCTGGGCCACTAGCAATTCTATCTCCATAAGGAAAGATGATCTAATGTCAGAAAAAGATTATGGAACTAAAACTATGAAATTTGGAAAGTTCTTGTTATTCTGCTGGGAGATACCTTCTTGATGAATGACCTTAGTTGAGGACATGTCATGTATAACACCATTTGATGCATCCATCTGCTAGTATACAAATTCACAAACACATTTACACCTATGTCAAAGATATCTAAGACATAACATTCTGTTAAACCTGCAAACATAAAGAGACATGTTGCAAGGCTTATAAAATATTTTATAAAACATATTTTCTAAAATCTGAGAAATTCTGCTACTCCTTTTTTTCTTTTTACCAACGGGAAATCTCAGACTCATTCTTCTAAGAAATCCTATCTTAAGGGAAGAGATATAGCTCCAATAAAACACTAAGTCTCTAAAGATCAGAAAACTTTTGAACTCTTTGCAACATAAATTCAAAAAATGCATTATTCTAATTAGTGTATATAAAACTTTCATATTTTCTAGACACTGTTGAAAGAAAAAAAAATCTAAAGCTCAGCCTTTCATTATAAGTAATGTATAGATTGCTGTGTCCTTTATGAAATATCTCTGCTGTGTGTAGTTTAGTATAAGTAACAGTAAAATTCTTTTGCACAATAAAATAGTTAAATGAAGTACAATCAATTAGTCATGTCCTGCTGTATTTTCACATCACAATTGCAATAACTGTGGCTATCATGTTTCTGAGGATATTGCATCTAGTTAATGAACCGTGACCATTAGTTGTTCTACAGCAAAACAGGCAAGAACTAATGACTCACTAGAAATACAGTCACTCCGAAGTGCTACTCTTTATAAATAAGTGGGATGGAATTTACCTTAGATATAGGAGTTTATGGCAAAAGCAAAGGGGAGACTCATTTATTACTGAAAGGAATCAGGAAAAGAGCTAAAAAGGTAGCATTTAAGACTAAAATATTTGTTTTCCCCCAAAACTGACTTGGCTCTATGTTGATCTGTAACTTCCCTATGCAAAATAATGTGAATCAGAAAACATGATGACTTTTAGGTTCACTCAGTCTTCTATGTTTAGAATTCTAGAGGGTTTACTCAGAAGTGTATATCTATAAATACTTGGGTTTTGTATTCTTCAGTTAAATTATAAAAGATTATAAAATTTTTTGATTCATCCCAATTTAAAATTTGCCATTTTAAAATAGAAATAGAAAAATGTAATAATTATGATGATTCAATCTATTTAATTAAATTTTAAAAGTGTTTTTTTTTTTTTAATTTCCTGAGTTAAACAAACAATTGTAACAAGTAAAATGTAAATGTGTTTGATTTAAATTACAAATTGAAACTTACATTGATAGTAAAGCTGTCTTTGTTGCCCAGAGAGGTTGTGGATGCCCTCTCTCTGGAGGTGTTCAAGACTAGGCTGGACAGGGCACTGGGCAGCCTGGTCTAGTGGGAGGTGTCTCTGCCTATGGCAGGGGGGTTGGAACTCGATGATCTTTAAGGTCCCTTCCAACTCAAACTATTCTATGATTCTATGATTCTAAATTCAGTAACCACACAACTGGATAGTTTTAAGGATAGTTTTCAAATGAATTCACTGCATGAATTTGTGAAAAGTTTTTTGAATGTTTTTGTAAATCTAAATCTGAACTTTTGGAGAAAATGAGCCTGGTACTTGCGAAACTTTTGTGACTCAAGAAACATAGTGCATGTAAAATGGATGAACAGGTAAATGCAGAACTTGAATGAAGAATCTCCACATATTTATGTGTCTCTGTAGGAACAGCTTTCAGCGCTTTATTGCATTTATCTGCCTCAGGTCTTGTTACACAATGAGTGAAAGCTAAACAATTAGTTTCAACAGTGGGACAGTTAGCTTTGTAGCCAGTAGCTGTTGATAGCCAAAAATAACCTCTTCTATATTTGCACTTAAATTTAATTCACAGCAACATGCCTGATGTTCTGGGTTAAAATTGTCCATGTAAACAAATGTGAAAAATTGCCATGTGCCACCTATTTTAAAACTGTTTTAATTTGCTGTGTTTGATCAGTGTGGCCAAAGTCCCGTTTTGCCTGATTGCAGTGCTGTGAAGGGAGATTTAGATGTTGGATTAGTTAACTAGTTCATTACTCATCTCCTGAGTGTTTATCTGAATTGAGAGCTGATGTTTTCTTAGAAAATTGTCATGGTGGGCTACATTTGACTGCTGTTGCATAGCTATTCATCAATCTGCTGCTACTCAGATCATGTCATTAACAACTGCTGTTGAAAAGAGGCTTGCATTATAAAGTACAATCTCCCGATTCTATGCAACCTATTGAGTTCTAGTTATACTTGTTTTGTTCTTTCTAGCTTATGGGAATAATGGCTTTAAAGACTAAAAGAAAAGAAAAAAGACTAAGGTTTGTGAGCCAACAAAGATAAGCTGTCAAATGAAGCATACATGATTTTCATGGAATCACAGAGTTGTGGAATGGTTTGGGTTAGAAAAGCCTTTAAAGATCATCTAGAGCAGCCCCCCTGCCATGGGCAGTGGACAGAAAAGCTTACTTTAAAATGCTATTTGCCTTTTAAGATTAAATAGAAATTTGCCCAAGAAACAGATGACATGAAAACATAATTCAAACACCCTTTTTGTTTACTTAGATGCTTTAAAGCTTTTACCTCCTGCTGATTGCCTGGAAGTATGCATAAACATTGGAGTGACAGGTTTCACACTGCTATGTTGTAGGTTTGCACAGCAAGACTGAGTGGTTCCCTACATTATTGACTGAAAGAAAAGTGTGGGGTTTAAATTTTGACACAAAAAGTTTTCATTCATCTTTGCTATTCATAGAAGAAATGGGTTTTTAACCTAATCCCTCCTGAAAATAATAAGGTTTTCTCAAATACATAATATTAAAGGAGATTTATGCTAGTCAATACCCTGAAGAAAGGAACATAATTTGCATGTTTAGACCCACAGTGACAATATATGTATTTACATTTGTGAAAATTACCAGAAATCATTATTTTATTATATCTCCTCTCAAAACTGTTCGTCTGTAAGACCAGTATGGATACTAGTTGGTAGAATAAAGGCGAGAGTAGCAAAGTAAATCTCTTTGTAATTCAATTACATTGGACGAAGGCAGTGTTCCCATGGTGGCCGCCTGCCACAGTAAGTTCAAGGAGTAAGTGCTGGAATAATTCCTTTGATCACAACCACACTGGACTTGCAGCTTTTTATTGAAGCAGTTAGTGCCCAACTTTGGCAAGATATTCTTGCCTTTATTTCCAGTGACTTGTCAGTGGGTTATAAAAAGGTAAAATTCAGTCCAATTCATAGTTTCTAAAGGAGTCCATGTACAAAGAAAAAAAAAAGTAAATTGTTTAGTAGTTTCCAACAATATCTCACATCACTATTTATAAACAAATAAATGCCTAAAATAAACCCAAAATATTAAAGAAAAATTTTTCATTAGTATAGCATATTTAAACCTAGTAACTCAGAACTCTTTAAACAATGATTAAGCTTGAGCAAACCCTGGAAATGGAAGCAGCTATTCTAATTGGTTTTGCATATAAATATATTGAAATATGGATTCATGTAAATTTTTAGTCTCAGTTCCTCTTGAAAGTCATCATCAAAATTTAGCAGTTCATGCCTTTTAAATATAAGAACAGTCATGGAGCTAAAAAGTAATAAACAAGTATTAAGAGAGTGGTGTTCACCACAGCAAAATGCCTCAGCAATCAAATGCTCTCAGTAACAGATTAAAATAAAAACCTGCTGCAATGATATACAGACAAGAGTAAAAAGCTTTTGAGGGTACAGAGGGGTGATTGCTGTCTTCACAGCAGAGGAAATAAAATTTTATCAGGATGCAGACGACAAGGATTTAATTCTTGAAAGATTTATTTTATAAAGAGAAAAATCAAAATGTTAAAATTTTCTGGAAAAACTTACTGAAACCAAAAATCAAAGTAGTCGTTATGAAACACAAAAGACATAGATTCAGTTTCTTATCAAAGATCATTCAGAAAAAAGATCTTGATGTACAACCCAACTGAGAACCTACTGTGTACTTTCTGGACTGACTGTGGATTATGCTACATTGTTGAAGCTCTTAGAGTTTATGTAAACAAAGAGATGATAGTGTGAGATATTAAACCTGATTCTCTTCTTCTGAGGTGAGTGATTTTTTTGTGGTAGTTGCCACATACTAAAGCCTATGTTGACATTCCCCAGCTACTATTGCAGAGGAATGCCACACATGCTACAATTACACCTTCATTTTGGTAGCTGACATACTATATTGCCTCCACCACTGTAGTAACTTGATATCTCCTACTCATTCCTACTTCATCCTTACAGTACTCCCATGATGTTGAGCAGATGGTAAAGTGAGTCACTAGTTACAGAGCTTGACTTCTCAGGATCAGACAAGAAGACTCTGATGAAACAGGTTCTGGGTTTCCTTTGCCTTTCTTCTAGATCCCACATGCTCTAGTGGTAACTGTGAGAGACTTCCCACATGGGATGAAAGTCCCCCACTCCCCCATGATGCCCACTGGGCGTCAGATTCTCATCCTTTCCCAACATCCTTGTGAAAAATTAAATAGGAGGTCCACTGGTGGCTCTTACCTTGTGTAAATGTCCAAAAGTGATCATTCATGTTTGACATAACTCAAAGACATTGCGAAGTTCTCAAAGTTTATTGACTACAAGGCTGTCAAAGACCATCTTAAAGCAGATAAAAAGTGTGACTCTTGCATTTTCTCTAACTCCAGCACCTGTTGGCTGCTGCTGAGTTCAGCCAGCAGATGATTAATTTCAGTCTATTAATTCTACTGGCAACTGCTACAAGTGTCTCTTCTTGGATGAGCTGGCTGAGTTTGTAAGGACATTGAAGCTGTGAGTGATGTATTACACTGTGCCTGTGAAGTCCTCTGCACAAGGTAACTGTCTGGCAGTGCTTCTGTGAGATGTGGACGATATGACTGAATGAGGAAACCTCTTTTCTGGAGGAGTTCTTTATTCTCCAAGAGTGAGACAATGCTGCTTCCCTGTTGACTCATTTGGAAAGCATGTTATCTCTTACATGCTACTGTCAGCCTTTCTGGCCACGGAGGTGATGGTACTTCATTTAGCACTCAGATGAGATTTTGAGCTTTCACATTATTAAACATTAGCCATCTAGTCTAGCAGTCACATACTAATTTGTATAAAATGTAAATGCATCAGCATGACATGGGAAAGGTTCCCAGAAAGTAAAAAAAAATGACCTTTGGCAGTGAGTGCTAACCTGACAAAATGGGAGGAGAATATAGCTCTTAAAAGCATGTCAAGTGCTACCTCTTCCCAACAGCCCCGATATCCTGATTACCTTTCATGACTATTTGCTATCCTTTCCCCTGCTGTTTTTCATATTATGCTCTAAGGGGAAATAGTTTAATTATAGTGTGTTTCTAATTTTCATTTTTACTATAAATGAATAGAAATTTTTCAATGAAATACATTTGTTTTGCGTTATAGTTTTGTTTTGGTTTTATATTTAAAGCATTTGTAAGGAAATGAAAAGTTCAGATAATGTGCTAGTTTCAATAAATTTTGTATGAAAAGCATACAAAAGCATATGTATTTTAGTTCTATGTTCAAAAAATTTTTAAAAAATACTCATATTTCCTATAATGAGGTTTTAGAAGTTAAAAAATAAATTGTGTCAGAAGCCTGAAATTAAAGGAAATAACTCTGTAATATCTAACTTAGATTAAGTAATTATTTTTCTTAACTTGATTTTTTTTTCATTTATTTGGATTAATGGAAATCTCTGATTTTGCATTGTCATCCACTTCAGAATGGGAAGATTAATTAAAGTCTTGAAGTTTTTGTGAGCAAAAACCCCAGTTTCTTCTATAGCATATTTAATGATCTATCTAGTAATTTTGTGGTGTAAACTATAGCATTATTGTGTATCAGTTACCAGAGTTTTAGAGAATGTCTTTCCTGAAAAAGTAACATTGCTATTGATGACATGGCAAGGAGGATGTTTATTGTTTTTTCCTGGAAATCCTGACAAAGGGGGGAATAAAACAAGAAAGATGAGGCATAGCCTTTTGGCTAAACTGCTCAGAAAAATACATGATATATGAAATTTATATTGTCAAGATTTTGAAAATAAAGTTTCTTATGTTTGCAGTCAAACTATCTTCTCTTTTCAAACAATTTTCACGTAGAATCAGCAACTACAGTTGATGTATATTATTACAGAATTCTTGTGCTCCTTTTACAGATTCTTCTCAGTAATTTATTTAATGTATTATTTTACTGAGTGTTCACTTCTCAAGTTACTAAGAGCTAGAGTCAAATTAATTTTTACTGATATTCCACATTAGTAGGGAGAATTTATTAGATGTCATGATGAACTTGCAAGACCAAGATTATCTGTTAACCTCCTGCCATCTTGCAATTCAGCAATAGTGTAGGGAGTAATACTGAAGTAGTAAGAGGGAAAAATTATCAAAGTTCCTTCCACCTATTTTTCCTTGCACTACTCCATATGATTTCATTTTCCTGTAAATGTTGTGTTCTTCTGCCTTTAGTCTCCAGCCCAATAGTTGTCAGACTTTCCCGTTATTTTTACTGCTGGAGTAGTCATCTAAGTGTGTGGAAAACATCAAAGGCCACCAGTTTCCTGTGAATTTATATTTTCTGAATATTGAAGAATACAATTCTCAGAATGCAAGTGTAAATTAATTATATGTTATTACTATACATGCTGAGTTTGCTGGTTCTGTCTGCAGCTCAAAAAGCTTCTGTTTCTGATAGTGATGGAAATAAGTCAAAGTCTGCTTGGGAAGAAGACACTGTCTGTAATATGGAAAATTGGGTGAATATGGCAAATTTTGGATGCTGTGCTGCAGTGATGGAGGCAGGAGCTGGGACTTCTGCATCCTGTGGAAGGTAGCTTGGGAAGAGTGCAGCTTTTGGCTCTCCAGGAGGTCCAAATAAGCAGGAACCAGACTCCACCGGCAAAGGAATTTAAGATTATATGAATAAAGTGACTGTCAACAAACATAAACTTGAGTTTGAGAAANAGGCAAAGTCTGCTTGGGAAGAAGACACTGTCTGTAATATGGAAAATTGGGTGAATATGGCAAATTTTGGATGCTGTGCTGCAGTGATGGAGGCAGGAGCTGGGACTTCTGCATCCTGTGGAAGGTAGCTTGGGAAGAGTGCAGTCCAAATAAGCAGGAACCAGACTCCACCGGCAAAGGAATTTAAGATTATATGAATAAAGTGACTGTCAACAAACATAAACTTGAGTTTGAGAAATAAACTTGCAGTTCAGCAGACTGCTGGCATCTGCCCTAGGGAGTGCACTGAAGTATCAAACATGATGCAATGGTGCAGAACAAATTGCATTTAAAACAAATGAAGGAAAGGACATAAAAATGCCCAGAAATGTCATGCCTGGTAGCAAAATAATCATGAGATGATCTGAGTTAGTGCTGGTGAGCTAAAGAAGCATGGTATTCAGTCTTTATAAGTGAAAGACTGCTACAGACAGCAAGGAATGTCCAGTTCTCCACAGCCACTGAAGGAAAGAACTGGTGTAGGCAAAACACTTCTACTGAAGGCAAGAATTATTGCAGGAATAGTTACTCTTGCTCTTGGACAGGTCTCTTGGCCCAGTCACTCTCATGTTAATATCCCTTTACATATCCCTCTCTGATAGCTGGAATTATGCATTTGGTAAGGTCCTGAATCAATATCACAACATCAAAAGGAAGGAGAACTGACAAAGTAAGAAGTGTGGTGCTTTACAATTTTTGATGTGTTAAGAGACTTGTTATAGATGAAAATTTGAAAGACTAAAAATCGAACTGTTGAGAGCTGATACTAAGGCAGATCACTAGAAGGGGATGTGAGCTAGTTGCCCAATGACAAGCAGATCTGTAGTTTCTCAACAAGGAAGAGCATATGGTATTCTGTATTCTAAAGCAATGAATAAGGACAGAAAATGGATTTTGAGGAAAAGGTCCTTGAAAATGCTTGCCTCAGCTACTCTCTTAGAGACCTGCATTCTAAAAATGAAGAGAATACTGCACAATGTAGAGAGTACAAGGGTAATAACAAAATCAAAAGATATTTTGGGAGTATTAGATTCTGGGGAACCCAATTGTGTTGTGTCTTGCTATAGGAAGTGAACAATGAAACTTGTATTGATTTCATTACTTTGCATGCAAAGAGGGATGTGCTGCAGACTCTGTTCAGGAGCTTCAGTGAGATATAGCTTCGTTCCAAGAGATCTTACTGTCTATATTTTAAATATGACATGATGAATGAGGATGACATGTTGTAAAAAAAAAGATGCTGGGGTAAAGAGGGACAAAGAGCACAGTGATGAAATGTTACAGGGCTCAGGATAGGCATAAGAATAAATTGTGTAAGATAATAAAGAAAAATAGAATGGTGAGTGTGTTGTTTTGCCCACTCTGGTCAATAAATAATTTCAGTAATGCTATGAATGTCATCCATCTTTATACACCATAACAAGTGAGATCAAAGACAAAAACTATCACTGCTGGACTTCCTTCACAGCTCTTCCTCACCCACTTATGTGGTGTCTCTGTTTCTCCTGCCTCGTCCCCTCCTTGTTTTACCAGGCCTCCGTGTCCTTCCCTATCGCCACTGTGGAGAGAGGAGCCCAGCTCTGCTGATAAGGATAGGCATGGTGCCCCAGGTTTCAGCGAAGGCAAGATTTTGCTTGAGCTAGGAAGGAAGTTATTCCACATTTGGCATGTAAGGCTTCATGGGTCCTTCTGCCAGAGCAACATAGAGAATCTGGAAACCGGTTAAGCGCTTCCACCCTCTCTACTCTTTGTGGCAGTCTGCTGTAACTGAGCTGGGAGGACGTCGTGGGCACCTAGATAGTATGGACAGAAATTTGGAATGAAAACCTAGATAGATAAGCAAACATCTTTTGATCAGAGGAATAATTATAATTTCTGGTAATGGAAATTATCACAGTAGTTCCTGCCAAGGGATGTAAACAGTTATCAGACACCACAATTGCTAGAGGGAAAGAGACAAGGCAGCAAGATAAAAGTTGAACCACACTCTAGATGTACTTAGGATAGGTCATGGTCAAATCAGAAGCATTTAGTTTATTTTTCCCACATAGTGTGGCAGGTTCTGCATTGTCATTCTTGACAGCGATGTTCATGAAGTCAGAGAACGTGACATTAAAAAATATGATTTATTTTCCTAAACCATTTACAGTCTTCCATCTACTCATTGTTAGAAATACAAATGTGTGCTTCGTGTTTTAAATTAAAAATGCCAAGCTTATTTGTAATTGAAAAACTCTACAAAATTAGTCATTTTGAAATATTAACATTGCAACCCTTTCCCCAGTAGTATATAAAGCAAACACTTCACAACGACACTTTGTTGCCAGATTTTGGGGTTTGATTAAAGCAGGCTTATGAGCTGCTGGTTTTTTACCAAACTAGTCATTCTCTTTCAAGTACTGCTAAGCTTTAGACTTTAGATTGCAATTATGAAATAACAGAGTTTACTGTTGTTGTAACAGAAGACCATAAACACATATGATAATATTTTAATTAAAAGATTTATCTGACAACTTGAAGAATTTCTTCTATGTCAAATTTGAATAGATTAATTTGGTTTACAATAGTTATTTGGAAATGAGCATTTATTCTTTAAAAAAATGATGATTTATTCTTTTCTAGTATTAAAGAGGACAAAAATTAATTGCACTAAAAATTTTATTAATATCATAAATTTAAAGATGAAATTTTAATGCACTTAATTTTGAGAAATAACAACTGTTGTGTTTAGAAACATTTTTCCTATAAAAATTTTCTTATAACTATTAAAACTGTACTTTGCTAATGAAAATCAGAAATTATGAGCCCTAAATCTAGTATGCACTCCCAAATTGTTCCTTCATGGAACTCCTTTTGTATTCATATATTTCCTTAGGTTTCCTCACATTTAGAAGGGAAGCTGCCTCCTCTATCTGATCTTGGTTCCTTTAATGCTCACTCCTCTGCTTGGGTTCAGAGAACTGAAAATGTGTTTCAGTTTTCAGGTGGAGCAATGAGCTGTGCCAGACACACTCTACATTCTGCTTCAAACTCATGAAAATTGACACTTGTCATAGTCCAGGGCAAAGAAACAAGTTGCCCTGTATAAATGTTTTTTAAACTTTGGATGTCAGATTGTTGGGAAACAGACTTTGGGTAAGTCTCTGAGAAAGCAGGAGTCATGGGAGATGGTGCAGAGCTTATGGAGGAGATTTGTGTTCTGTCTCCACAACAGGAAGACTGCTTTGGGTAGCAGAAGGTGCTTACAACATGCGATATTAACATCATATATTGATATTAATGAACTTGAAAACAATCCAGACTAATGCAATCTCTCCTTCATACTTGGGCTGTACAGTAGAAATATGAGGGACATTATTCTTTGAGCTTGCATACTGCAAATGCAAGCATAGATTAAAAGTTCATATAAAGTGGAGAACATGGTGTATTAATGTCAGCTCAAAATTTTTTTATATTTACAGCATAAACCCAGTAGTATGTGTAGTGCAAAAGCCTTAATTTCACCTCTGATTGTTTTAAACATTAATTTTTAGATCATTAACCAATACTTATTTCAAAGAAGATCACCCAGTGTTTATGTCGAAGTAACTTTCTGCTGAGTATCACAGAGAGGAACTGTCTGAACTGAATGTTTTTAATATACCCTGAAAATACTTGGAATGTCAGTTTTAAAATCAATGAATCAAATGGTTAAATGTAAGATTCGTTTTTGACTTGACAGAAAATTTATTCTATATTAAATTCTCTGATTTCTGGAGGGATGCTGTGACTTAAATACTTCAATTCCCCTTCCAAGTTGCAAATTTTAACTCAGACTTTCCTCTAAAGCTCTGTCCAGAATGTCACAGTAATTCTTATTACTATTTTATAGCAGGAAGGAAGTGGCTTCTCCAAGAACTCTTTGAAAAGTTGATCTAACCAAGTTCTGATACGTATTTTTTTCTCCACAGCTGAAGCTGTATATTAAATAGGCTTGCAAAATACATTTAGATAGCCTTTGTATACAAGTGGGAAATACCTATGAAGCTATATGTATCAGCTATGGAAGATGCGGAGATACAATCTGTTCAAAATAAAAAGGAGGAAGATAAATCATCTCAGGAAGTATAAATAACAAAACTGTATTTGAAATCCCCAGTTGTAAAATCATTCCTTTTTACTGCCTTGCACAAGAAAAAAAGCAATGAACACCTGTGCCAACAAGAGTGATTTTCCTGATCAGTATGCTAACATTTCCCTCCATATATATGTAACCTTCTAAAATTCTTTCTTGGTTTCTGTGAATGAAAGCAAGAAACTGATCCTCCCAAGGACAGCAAAATGCTCAGCTTCTTGTAGGCACCAAGAAATGACCTTGTTTCTGGGGGTGTCAGTCCATCTTCCTCATGTCAGGATCCTGGGTAAATAGAGTTCAGCTTCTCTGCTTCCTCCCCTGGATTTTGACTGAATGTGTATTTTGTGGTATCACAGTCCAATGCCCACTGGGACCCATGCATGACGATACTTAGAACTTCTCATTTTCATCTGGCTTTTTCTACCATAGTTTCTCTTAAGTAGAGTCCAGATTTAGGCAGATTCCATATGAGCAACTTAGCTTTAAGGCCAAGGATCAGTCCCAGATTCTCATTCACTTAGCACAGACAAATAGTTTATAATGTCTCTAACTTACCATTTCCCACTTTCCTTAAATCATCATCTCATTATTATTCATTGACCAATATAACTTGTTTTTTCCAACTTGTATGCCTACCCATAGTGAGCAATGGGGCTGCTTGAATCTTCGTTTTATCTGTTGAGCCATACTTCATTTTACATGCTTGTAACATCTTTCTGTCTCCTGCATCTATACCTAGAATCCTCTTCTGTTCCATCCAAAGATTTCATTTTTTTTTCACTTTCCACTCTAGGGATGACTCTAGGGAAGTTCTGTTTCCCTGCTTATGTATTATTATGCTTTTTAACAAAATATTTTTTTGGGTCTTGAAACAGCTCATTATCTTCTTGGATGGAAGCAGAGATGAAACAGGACCAACAGATTTACGAGAAATGCTTGTTTGGCTAAGCCACCCTGGCAGACAAGGTTTTTCTGTGTTGGAACTTTTTAGTTACATCTGTTTGCTGCATTCTTTTCTTACCCAGTTCTTGCTTAGGACACAGCAGGAATCTGAAGGGATTAGTTTTCTTCTGATTGCGGACAAAGTTTTCAAGCAGAGTCCTCCAGGCATAAATTTTCATTTTGCTTTCTTTCACCAAAGATTTCTGTCAAGACAATCAAGTTTAGATGTGTTGTTCAGTTTTAGATCTCTGATAGTCCATTCTCAGAGAGGGTAAGGAAATAATAGTTGAAAATCAAGAAGACCTGAGAGAAAAACAGCTAAACTTGGCATCTATATCTCTCATATATCTGATCTGTACCTGTTTAGACCATGGCTCTTTTTAGGTGTCTTTGAAAGTGAATAGATTTGTATAACTCATTCTTCAAACATAAACAGTCACATAGGTTATACACATGTATAAGCTGCTTGCCCGGAGTTATCCAAATCATGCAATTGAGAGCATAATTCAAATTGCTTTGATTAAGACTGGATTTAGTCACTATTTTTCTACTTCTGTGGTTTAAGAGTACGAAAAAAAAAAGTACAGCAAAAGTAAGAAGAAAAAGTTCAAAGACAGAATTAATCACTCTGGCACTGAGTTTCTAGCGAGTACTGAAAGCAACTTGTAGGGCTGCATGTTGTGTTTCACTCTCAAGGAAAAATAAGATTGTTTGATTATGAATAGGAGAAGATACACAAAAGGTTGCAAAAAGGTTCCTGCTCCAAGTTGGAATCATACATTTGTCTGTAAACTGCGATAAATTCTGTTCATGGAAATGAACTAGCTGTGTCACTAGCAGTGACACGTTTCCCAGCTTTAGCCCTGGGTGGACAGTAAGTTATTTTGAAATAGACTTAGCCAGTGTGTTAAATATAATTTTTGTTACACGCAGGGTGTGGAAACAGATCTCACATTTGTCCTAAATGGCTGTAAAACAAGACAATGTCATTTCTAAATCTGCTCATCAAATTCTGTGTTCTCTTTAAAGAGGCAGGGCTTTGTATGTGAACATATCTTAACATTTACAGTCTTTTGTTGATATATACTCCAAAATATTCTCTTTATTTGAAATATATTTAAATTTGTTCATTCTAGTTGGCACAATCATTACTTTTTGATTAATATTAATGAAAGCAAGGCCTATATATCAATAACTTGGCTAATTTTTACTTTTCAATTCAGAAATAAGCTGGAGCTGAGTTTCTTTTTGTTACCTTGGAAACAAATAGAACCTTGATTTCAAACAGCTCTACACTTGAAATGAAGGGTGGAGCTTTGAAGTTGCAGTTCTTATTATGATGCTGCAAGGGAAAGCAATTCTTTTAGAGATCCTGCATTATTGCATTTACAAGAATATGGAGTTTACTTAATATGATAGGAACCAGGTAGTTTCACAAAAAGGGATGGAAGAGAAATGGGAAAAGATCAGTCGCACCAAGTCAGTAGCTTTCAGCTTCTGGACCTGGATTGAGTAGCTCATCCTTCCTCAAAGATAACTAGCCAAAAAGGATAATGTCTGCTGTTAATTTTCTTATCTCCCAGCTACAGAAAGAAATTTTGCATTTACCCTTGCCAGTAATTTCTTGAGTTGCTATGTACATGGGCACCATTTTCACTTACAGCAGTAATTTATTTACAGTTTTCCAGACATTTTGTGAACTAAGTTTCAGAAGTTTCAGGGAATATCTAGTAGATCAGTTTTTGTTCTCACTGAGGAAAGCAATTGGATGAGAATTTGACCAAGCATCCCTGTCTAATATGTCATTTTGATAAGAAGGCATTTTGAATTGAAGCTTGGATAATGAAGATATCAGAATGATGTACATTATTTAGGGTTTTGTAGTCTAGTTTCTACTGTTATCTTTTGCTTATGTAGTGTGAAGAATAATATTGATATACATTCCTGTCAAAGCAATTTCAAAGTAGGAAAAAATTAAGTTCTGAAATACTACTACTTTGCTGAATTTTCCACAATAGAACAAGATAAAGGGCCACTGGGATTTATGGGGATTTGAAATAATCCTCTCTCCACTCTGGCTGTAGTGAGAACTATTAATATACCCACTTTACAGTGAATGTAATTAGGCAATCATTCCACAATTGTTAATACCTGATCTGTGTGCTACTGGGTGACCCAAGAGTGCTAATTTCATCTGGATGAGGAATGAACACACAATTGCATTTCTGGCAAATTAACCAGACCATGTATACAGATTTATGTTGGCCTTGCACTTTTATACTGATTTTACATGGATAGCAGTGTCCAGACAATATTTGAGCAATTCTCAAGCTTGACAGTGTAAAGTTGATTTGTCAAAAACCCTCTTTGAATACATTTGAACCAGTAGCTGGCATTTGCACAGGATTAATGGCTTGCATTGTGAATTTGCTATGTTTTTGGTTTAGTATTTATGGATTTAGTTTAGTATTAACTTCTGTACTTAGTCCTAGGTTTTGGCAACTAGTAAATCTTTTGGCTTTTATACTGAGGAAGACAAATATTCTGATTCAGTTTTCTGTCTCTAAGCATTTGTTCACCAAGGCTTTTAAGCATGTGCTCAACACTGAGCATGTGGATAGGGCTTAAGCAAATTTTATCCTGAGCCAAATAGTATAAATTTGCTCCCAGCTGTGTGATTGATGAAAAGTAATTGATTGGATCATTATGGATGGATTTTTTTGTTAGCATCCTCCTTTCTAGATTTTCTGATGATCTAATTTGATTTTATCAAGGGCAGTTAAATTAAATTTATTATGTTCTTGGCATAATGCATATTAGAATCGTAGATTTTATTTTTCCTGCAATTTGTATTCAGTGTAAAAAAATATGTCATTAGGAAAAACACTGAAAAAGGGAGAAAACCCCCACCACAATACACTAAATAATAGAAGCACTTTAACAGACCTAATCAAGACTACAATAATTAGATACACTATAAAAATCTTTCTTGTTGCTAATAACACCTTAGATTGCTCTTTTTATTAAGATTCTTCAAAATCTGTTGCTAGTTACTAAGGTGCTTAATATTTCTTTATTGTTTACATATGAAGACTAGCAGGCTGCTCAGAGAGTCAGTTCCTAATTTACTTTTCGCTTTTTACTCTTGCTTCTCAGTTTTCTGGTTTCACTTGGAGTGGATGATGAAAGTAGTATGCTGTCAGTTCCAGTTACTCCGAGCTGTTGTCTTCAGAAAGTGTAATTTTATGGTTTATACAAATTAGTATGGCACCAGCATGCTGAGGTTTCCATTTCTTCAGGAACAAGAAAACCAAATGAGTGAGCTGTTTCAATTGATTTCCTCTGTAAAAAATGTCATGACAACATTACAACTGAGATTAATCTGTACATTACATAAAGAAACAGGCACACATTTCCCTCCAGCCAAACCCAAACCACCACCAACTAACAGCAGAACTCAATTACATCAAATGATATTTTTTTGTTTGCAGGTTACAGCTTGAGAAAATGAACTTTTGAGTTTTCCTGTTTCATTTCCTAAATCTATTATTGATAAACAAGTGGCTGCTAATTTACCAGTGATTTTTTTCAAGAAAGTTACAGCCCATGGAAAAGATATTTTGGGACATTGCATACCTTGGTCTCATGCATGGTGGGAGCTCAGCGCATCCTTGGCACTAAGGCTCCATCTCATCTGTCTGTGGACTGAGGTGGCAGTGGCTTTCTCCAGCCTGCCCAGAGCCAGTCGGTGGACAATCCAGGCAGCCAGGCAGAGCCAGGCACTGCCAAACCTTCACAGCACTCCTTCCTCTGACCTGCTGGGATGGACCCAGGGGCAGAAGATGGTATTTTGGGTAGGTTTTTCATGGTATTTTGGGGATTTTTCTCAGGGAGGGAGGTGGAGGAACTTGATCTTACTCCAACTGGAGGCCACGCTTTTACAGCATGATCACCAAGTACTATCAGTTGATTATTTTTCCTGTTGAATCCATGTTACCTAATGGTGTATGCCTGAGATTCTAAATTAACAGAGTAGTCAATTTTTTCTTGCAGTTTCTGGGTGGTAAATTGAAATTGCATAGCAGTGATGTTATCCTCCAGCTTTTATAGACCTACTTCTTTCCTCGCACAATATGTCCTATTATAATGAGATGATCTAGGTGACTTGAGAGGCTTCCCTGCCTCAGGAAAGCTGGCAGGATGGTCAGACACATACAGTAGATATATAGTGCCATGTGGTCATTGTAGGGGTCTTTTCCCAGATCAAATCTAAACCTTGACCTTTTAACTACTACTGATTTACTTAGATGGTATGTTCTATTGATCTACTTGCATCTGAGCTCATTAAACACACAAAGTGAGCTGCAGTTCTAGTAGAGAATGATGCTATTGAATCTAACAAGGAGATCAGATCACTGTGTGCCAAATACTGTTGTTTTATCTAGTTCCCTGGAAGAAGAAGTACTTTGACAGGAATGTAATTCGAGCATCCCTGCACCGGATTATCTTCCACCTCACCAGTATATTTAGTAAATGAAAGCAGTCTTCTATGCCAATAAAGTACTTAATGTACTGTTACCAAATGCCAAAGACCAAATCTATGAGAAATGCATTTTTAGTTACATTTTTGATTATGAAAATTTTTACTTCCAATCTTAGGTTCAGTTTTGATTTAAGGAAAATCCTAAGCAAGGATAAGCCTGTCTGCCTTGTTTTTCCTGTTGTGTACTCAGTTCCCTGAAGTACTGAAAATTGTGATGAATTAGGTCATATTTACGAAGCACTTTGAAGTTGGGAGCAGTGAACAATTATTCAGTGTTATAACTTTATTTTTCCATAGAGTGAGATAGTTGCTATAAAGCAATGAGTGCAATTTAAAGTCACCATCAAAGACTACAAAGGACATGTGCTCCTTTTTGCTTTGAAAATGTAATTATCATGTGTTAATGTAGTCAAAGGAAGTAGGCTATCTTCTCATGCACAGATTCTTTTGAAAAATGGTGGAGAAAACCAGAAGGCCTAATTTCCTGTTTAGATTGCTCTGGGATGTATGTAGTATAACACTGGGGAAATATAAGTGGCTGGAGATGAGGTATGGGAGAAAATACTCTTGTGCTTTAATTCTATTGCCAAATTTCCACCATGATTATGCATGATTTAAGGTTAATTTTCATGTTCTAAAAATTATAAACTAGGTATGAATTGCAACATGAAAGCATTGGAAGGAAGAATTTGAAAGTTTTTTAGGTGTGCAATCGTGTTTGAATCATGCATTTCTAGATGTGTTAGTGTTACTTCTTGTATTATTAACTATGGATTTAATGGTAAAATATTTCCTCTTTATGAAGATAATAACACTAACAGTCTCAACTAATACTAAGAAAGAGCCAAGAAACTCTTAAGCACATTAGAAAATCAAAAGTTATACTTTCAGTTGTCAATAAAAAGGGCAATTTCTGTGGTATACGTATGCCAACAGTACTTTGCACTTGATGCTTTCACCCAGACAAATCTTTTCTACAATAACTTGTGTTTGGATGGTGAAGGTCCATCTGAGTGTGATTCCAAAGACAATGAACAAACAGCTGAGCTGAATGCTGTGCTGGAGGTCTGAAAGCCAATGACTACACAAGTAGATGAGTGGACTCAGTTTAACACTCTTATGAACACTTCCAATTCAATTATCTGTACTGTCACCAAAATAAAAGAGTATTTTCTCAGTCATAAATAAAGACAGAATCTATTTTTAATGAATTTTTTCATGTTTATACAGTTAAAATTGTAAATAATTGTAAGTCAGTTGAAAAGCCTAAACAAACCCAAAACAGAAACAGGAGATTAATTCACTCAGGTTTAAAGTATACTATTGAATTTGATTTGATTCCTTCTCTTGGATTAGTTATTTAGACAAGGATATTAACAAAATAGTTTATTACTTAGTAAGTATAGAAGTAATATGCTGAAGAAAAAAGTTGTACTATTACTCATCCATACCTTTTTTTCAGAGTTTTGTACCGAGTATATGAATATTTCTGAGAATCATGAAATCATAGAATAGCTGAGGTTGGAAGAGACCTCTGGAGGTCAAGAGGGGCCACCTAGAGCCAGTTGCCCAGAACCATGTTCAGATTGCTATTGTCTACTTCCAAGGATGGAGACTAGACAGTCTCCCTGGGCAACCAGTGTCAGTGTTCAGTTAACCTCAAGGTTTTTCTTGTCTTCAGAGGGAGTCTCCTGTGTTTCAGTATGTACCCATCGTCTCTGGTCCTGGACCACAGAAAAAGGCCTGGTTCCCTCCTCTTTGAATCCTTTCTTCAGGTATTTGTAAACATTACCGTGATCCTTTCTGAGTCCTCTCTGTGCTCAACAGTTCCAGCTCTTCTTCATTGGAGAGATGATCTGGCTCTTTAAAAGACTTGGAGCTTTGTTGTCCATGCCTGTCTTTTATAAAGGAGCCCAGAACCAGATACAATACAGTTTGATCTCACACTTTTGTGTCACATAAATTTTGGTAACTTAAGAAAATCATTGTTCAAAATATGAACATTGTCAGTAGTCTAGATAAAGCCTTTTTTTTGTTTGGGGATTTTGTTGCAGTTGTTTATCTTTAATAAAAGCATTTGCCATATTTGTAGCTTTTGACTATCATAAAAGACAATTATATTGATTCTACTAGCAAAACATAGGACCCCATTGTATCATTGATTTTGTATATAATGAAGTTATGATGGATAATTGAAAGGAGAATTTGGCCTATTGCTTCTGAAACTTGATTTTCTTCCTACCAAACCTGTCTAGGCAGACCAGCTGGCTCCAGGCAGGACCTATTTAAGTGTAGAAATAATATTAAGCCAACCTAATGTGACTAATGGCAAAAAGCACTTTGTAAAAATTTCATTCAGAAAGAAAAGAATGAATTGTTCAGTGAGCTTGTGAGGAATAGAGGTTACAAGTGAGTAGATTTTTATATCATTTCCAAACAGCTAAAAAAAATTAAGTTGTACATGTAGGACAAGAAGAGGAAAAAAGCCCACAAATATTTTCTAATGAAAACTGCTCGTATGACTGTCTTTTCAGTGCTAATATATTAATTAGATTTTGTTTTAATTCAAATAAATATTCTGCAGCCACTGTTGGGTTTTCTTTCACTACCTTCTGACAAGATAATAATTTTCCTCCTCCTTCTTTAGGAGTTCTCTCGAAGAATGGACTCCACTGAACTAATGCACTTACTTTCCTAGTGACAGATGCCAAGGTGCTGTCAAACCCAGCTGTCTCATTATTCCTCTTTCATTACATTTTCTTGTTATTCCTTGTACATAGGAGAAGAACCATATTAAAGCATTCCCTGTGACTCTGTTATAATTGCACCCTCTGTTAGTAATTGCTCATCCATTCAAAAGCTTTGCTGCAATATTTTGAAACAAATTGACATCATTCTAGTTCTGCAGTTAATCTGCTATTCAGAAAGGCATAGCAGGGGGATGTCTTATTGCTGTACTTTTTATGCATGGGTACTTTGGAAAGAAAATTAGCTTTGGAGACACTGTTTGAACATTTTAATGAAACCATTATACACCTAAGAGACTGTAATTTCTTGATTTCAGTCTGCTATTAACTGCCCCTGCTGATAGAATATTGTATTGCTCTGGTTTTGCATGTCTTGATTTTACATTCCATATTATACGTTTTTCATCTTGTATAGAAAGTTTGACATTGTATTACATGAAGTGATAGAAATGCAAGAAGACATTTAACTGTCATACTGACAACTTGTATGGAATCACTAATGGAGATCCATTATGCAGAGCAAATTATCTGAAATATGATGGTCAGGTTTTTGTAGAGTAGCTCCCTTTGATGTCACAGCATGTCAGAAAAATAATGTATATTTCCAAATCAAGAGATCAAAAGACTTACACTGTTTTGTTTGTAATAGAAGATCCCTTTCCCCTTCCAAATATAATTCTTCACATAGAAATTAGAAAGCAACAGCCTGAAATACAGCATTGCAAAATGTGCAAGTAGCATTAAGAATCCAGAAATGTTTGTCTACATATTGGTATTTAGGAGCAATAAATATCATTGACGAAAAGCAACTTTGACTTGAATGATAAAATTTTCCTCTTGCCTCATGCTGAAGAGTGGGACAAGTACTGACAAATGAATATGAATGATAATTTTTCCAGACAGCACGTAAGCAGCATTTTGACAGTTAAGGATAACCACCATTTAAAAAAGCTTTTTCTACCAGATTTTGACTTAAATGTGACTGCAGCTTGAAAATTTAATATTTCCCCACTCCATATGCTGACAATAAAAGTGTAATATGAGTTACATGTAGTTTTGCCTTCCAAGTTAATGGGGTATTGTCAAAGCTGTAAAAATTAAAACTATTCTTCACTGTGAGGGTTGGCTTTTGTTTTCTTCATGAAGAATCACATTTCATTTAAGACCACTACTTTATGTTTAGGGAAAAACTTTCTTATGACAAGACGCAAGAATTTAGTGAAGGAAATATGCTATATGTCAGGATGTAAATAATTCTCTCTTCTCAGTTCTGTCTCCTGAAGGCAAAATTCATCAAGAATGAATTTTAAGTGTTTTCAAAAACAAAATAGTGTATCCCATAGTAATTACAGTCACATCTTCAACTGGTTTCTTTTCTGACATATCAAAACTTCACAGCTCTTAGAAAACTTCTTTGCCGATCTGTAATGGGAGTCAAAGAAAGTTTATAAGCTAGCATTCAATTTTTAGGAATTGAGAATTATCAGTCTACTGTATTTAGCCTTAGAACAGCTGGATTTATTACCATTGCTTGTCCTGCCTCAGATATATATATAAAAAAAATAGTATACTGTCTGTAAGACAAAAGAAATGCTTCATCTATTATGTTCAAAACTTAAATGGGGTTTTTATACCCTGCATTTTACTTTTCCTCTTAGATCTTCTTTAGTCAGTATAGTTTGGGCAGGCACTGATTATTTTTTGCTGCTATTGTTTTCAACAGATTTAATTAACTTTTTTATTTACTGCAAATATCATCTCCTTTTCATAAGGAGTTTTTTGAGAATCATTAAAAAAAGAAGGTATCCTTGGATAGTTGGACAGTGACACTTCTAAACAATGTTGTGAGGTGTGAGAAGAGACAGACATTTAGACTAGGTTATGAATTACATAATTTCTTTTTTAGTTTTTCAAGATATTTCTTCTTAGACATGTTAACATTGCTTTTCTAGGACTGATTTATTTAAAAGATACAGAGAGTTTCGACTTCAGTGGCTCATAACTATTCAACTTTATCTTTTGTAGTAAAGACATCCTAGCAAAAAAATATTTGCTTGAAGAAAAGGGTTGAAAAATCATCATCAGACTACTCAATCTTAGATGAAATCTTTACCTAGGTTTGCACCTAACTTCTACAGGATCAAGAGAATAGAGTACTATCCTCTTCACATGGATTGCTGTGTGATGATTTTTGTACTACAAAAAATGAGGCAAACATTCATTAATATTGGTGGAACAATACAAATTAATTTCAGCCAATTTACTATCACTGTAGTGCACAGTATCTTCTACAATATTTGACATTTTATTCAATATATCTGCATATGCATTTATTTTCTTAGAATTATCAGACCATTCCTCTTACATGTCTCTTCCAAGCAAAGTTTATAACATCTCTGGCAAGAGTCTGTCTCTCACAATAGCCAAAATTACAGTGTTTCATTTAATTGTTTGCAAATGTACAATGAATTCTGTACCTTGTAATTATAACTCTATTGGAAATAGAACTCAGATCAGAAAAAAAATAGTTAATACAGAGGTTTTTTTACAGAGACTGATTGGGCTGACTTCTTTTAAAAGGAGGATGTATTTAGATGTTTCTTGAACTCCTTTTCACTTTGAAAATGTATTACAGGAATAAAATCTGCTGCTGTGAGAGAAATGTATGCTATAACTAAAATGTACAGAGTTCATTTTTCAAGTTTTCTTTCTCATATCTGGTTGTCTGAATTTATAACACACTCCTTAGGCATGAGCAACTTGAACTGTAACTCCAGTAGAAATTGATTCAGATGAACTGTATGTGCCTCAGTTATATTGCAGCTGGGAAAAACCTGTTTAAGTACCAAAATCTTTGAAAGAGTAGATGGAAAAAGGGTAAGCCAACAACTCAGCACCTAAACTTTAATTTGTTGTGTTAAATAAGATACAATAATTAAGACATAAGCCCAGACTACTCAGAGGATATTGACTATAGACTCAACTAATTTAACTTTGTTGCAGTCACATAATTAGTATTGATAGGAACAACTTAGAATTCAATCTATTTAACTTTTTATAGTTTCCAGCAAACTGTTCTTTTTTGGGTAGTAGCTTAGTCAAGGCAGTGTGGCTTGAAATTGCCACACTTAAAGGCTGCCACAATGGTCTTTAGGATGACAGTGTGCATTGCTCTACATTTGGATTGGACTTATTAAGAACTGGTTATTATATCCCATTGTTACTACACATGACAATTCCTTTCCTAGATGTACATTAGATGTCAGATGTACATTTATTTAATTGGTTTACTGTTAGCCTTAGTTGTTCATCTGTTAGAAATTTTCACATCTTCATTTGCTCTTCACTTTATGTTTTTTTCTTACTTATTACTGGAATATTAATATGAGATCTGGAGATAAAAATACATAGGCTGAGGATGACCTTACAATATCCATTCCAGCTTTTTACCAAGAGTTTTTCCTAACACAAATTCAGTAAAATCTTAATATGTTCCTACAGAAAAATACTGTGTGTAATGACTAGTGCAGCAAAATGTATGCACTTACCTAGATAATAAATCTTAACTGGGCTTTGTCAAAACAAGTATTTTAATTTGGTTCATTTAACACTGGAGTTCCTCTATGAACATGTCATCCACATCTCTCCTTGATGGAAACAGAGGAGATACATTCCAAAATGCTGCACATTTACACTTCCCATCAGTTCTAGGGCTAGACATGAACTCTGAAAATTAATCCCAAATTCTTTACCATAATCTTCAAGCAGAGATGTATGTCTATATATATCTATATATACCGAATTTTACATGAAGTCTTACTTATATATCAGGATGCGTCCTGTAAATATTTACACCTTCAATTTTACTATTTCTTGAAACAAAGATTTGTGTGCACGCATACATATACATATATACTTAAATATCTATATACATTCACTTAAAAATAAAAGCTTCATGACATAAGGTTGAAAAAAGATAAATTCTTGTTTGAGAAAAGAAAGAGTGGGGAAGGAAACTATTTACTATATCCCCTGTAGATAGGCACAGAAAATGAGCTTAATTAGTCTAATCATCAGTACAGTCTCTTTACTGACAACAGAATGCTTCCTGCCTTGTCTTTGCTTATCATCTGCAAAAATGGCAGCTTCCCTAGCAGGATAAACTGAGGTGGCTTGTAAAACTAGTTTACCATTACTTTTTTGCAGCTAATGTCATAGTCTTTCATAGAAAGACTTTAAGATTGTGTAATTTCATTCAAGAAACAGATGGGATGCACAGGACTGTATCTGGCTCAGTACAAATGAAGTCTATCCAAAAAGTATATATGATCTTGAATCTGTGGTATGTTTCAGTGTAAAATTAAATTTTCTAATCTGTAATTCCTTGATTGTAGGCTTTTATCCATATATAAATGTTTTAAAGAAGAGACACATTTTCATGGGGGTTCATTCCTTGCTTTTCATAAATGTTTATTACTATCCAGACAACTACCATTACAGTGATTAACAGACATCTTTTCTGATATATAATCATCAGATGCACAGAATCCTTACTGATTACATTCTAGATCTTTCAGAATATTTTGAGTTTCTCCAATCTAAAGACAAGAAGAATTCACGATTCCACGAGTAAAATGAAATCATATCCTTCTAGCGTGCCTGTGTTATAATACTTACAGTGTTGTAACATTTAGTTTAATTAGGAATAATTTCTTGATAATATTCCTACCTGCTCCTGACTACTTTTGGCAAATGTGATGGTTAAATATGCAGAAGTTCCTTGAAAATACAGCAAGATTCTCATATAATTTATTGAAAACATTACGATTTTTTTTCTTTGTAGAACAGTCTTTCTATTTAATAGTTGATAGTACTGGGACTGTTTGAGTGCCCACAGATTACCCACTCACTACTGCAAAAATGTTTGAGCTGTACTTGGACTTGCCAGTAAGGCCATCAAAACTAAATCTTGTAAATATAGTAATTTGTCTATACAGACAAAGCGAGAATGTGGGCAAATATGCTAGAAAATTAGTGAACCAAGATTTGACACTGTGGGAAATGTGGAGGAAACATTAGATGCACTAATACTCACTATAAAAAATAGTGAGAAGTAGCTGACAGGTATCATAGAATCATAGAATGCTTTGGGTTGGAAGGGACCTTAAAGATCATCTAGTTCTAATCCCCCTGCCCCCCTGGCCTTAAACACTTCCTGGGAGGGGATATCTACAGCCAAGGCAAAAAGGATTTCTGCTGTAATGCCTCCAAAGAGGGCTTTGTGATTTGTATTGAGTTATGCAATTGATTGGTGATCTGAGACAACCTGGCCAGAGTTCATGTATTACTGAAATTAAGGCAAGGCTTCTCTTCATTAACTGAATGAGGGGTGAAAGCGGTTGGGAACAATAATGACAGTTAATGTTATAGATGAGCACCAACAGCATTATAAATAATGCAATCAATAAATGACTGTCAGATGAACACCACTTGAGGTACTCAAATTTGAGATAATAATTTGATTGGGGGAAGGTATGGAGGAAAATTCTTAAAGGTAAGAGGGATGGCGAAGAGAGATCCAGCTCTATCTGTGAGTGCAGGGGGAGCTTAAGTGATATCAGCATCCAGCTCATGATGAACAGGATACTTCTCTATGTATCAGATACATGGTATGTGTACGTCAGATACAGAGCCTCAGAGACATTAATATGTAAATTATAGCAGGTAAATCTCTGATACAGAGACCTTGTTAATCTAATGCTTTCAGATATGCTCAGTATTTGATAATGACGCTGATGGTAGTTAGAGTACTGTGTGCAATTTATGAGAGCATTAGCATTACTGGCAGCACTGAAATCAGTGGGAGATCTGCCGCTGACATTAATGACACCAAGCTAACACTACTGCAGTCTGATTCTGTATTAAATTCAGTTACCATGGATATGCATTCAACAGTCAGGCTGTTTATGTAAGTGGAACTAGCAATCTGGACAAATGCAAGACAATTAGAAATATTCACTAAAAAGCAAAAGAATCTTCTCTTCCAAACAAGCAAACAAACAAATAAGTTATAGTATTAGAATAGATTTGGGTTTATTACTGCTAAAATAATGCCGAGTCAGATTAAAAAAGAAGCGCATGTTCCTAACCTTTAAACACTTTAAGGACTTAAATTACTTTAGAGATCTGAGACAAATAAGTGTTTAATTAGATACTTGAGGTCATTCTGGTGTGATTTCTAAAGCTCATGATATAAGCAAGCTACAGATTCCATCATCCTATCTCAATGAAAGTAGGACAAGCAAAAGGAGATACGACAAGCCTTTCCAGGTTTTCCTGGACAATGATTGGGCTAAGAGATTATGAGATATATGGTAACTATATCATAACTTACCTAAGCAATAGCTGCTATTGCTCCTGCTGGTTCTGTGTCACCTACTCTACAGCCTTGAAATCCCCTCCACTTAAAAACTGTTGCTAGAGGAGGATAAGAGTGGAATTTCTGGTAGAAATCTTACACCCTGTTTTCATAACCAGTCCTTTACATATCTCTCAAAATGCATTTTTATTAAAAAAGTTTTTGATTATTTTTTTGCAAGAATGGGCAGACTCTGAAATGCTACACAATATGCATAAAATTATAATTGACAGTGAACTCGAGAAGACCGTGGGGAAGAAAGAATAAATGTCATAAACAATAACGAGATTGTAAAATGTTAATACAAATGAAAAGGGGAAAATATTAGCAGAAGAAAATCAAACATTATGTTCTGAAACACTTAACTGAATGATAGTACTAATGAAAAGAAAAACAGATTTATTAAAAACTCCCAAACTTTACAGTTTGGTTATCAATCAAATTAATCTTTAGCTTCTATGCAACAAATAAGAGAGCACAGGCAAGGATGAGTATTCCTCTTCTGCTAGAGCTTTCTTCAAACTGTAGGTGCACCTCAAGTGATTTGTGCAACCTCCATGCACAGTCCTGGAGTGGAGAAGGCCAGTCCTTGTCAGTGTAGAAGGGAGGGACAGCAAGGGGAGTTTGCCACAAATGGCTTCACTGCCATTAGGGTACTTGGGGAAGTGGCAGGCTGGTTACCACTACACTTGTACCATGCATATTGCTCCTGTATCCATACATAACTATATGAATAACATTCAGTCTTGTCTTGTGGTATTATGCCATGAGACTGTGTCATGCCTAGAGGCTGTGTCTTATTTTAAAAGCAGAGGATTCATGGAACAGAAGGAATTTTCCCAACAAGCATGTGTTCTACATTGACATCTTTAAAGAGTTGTTACTAGCTAAGATGGTTGTCAGTCATTTGGAAGGTGAATGTTATTTTTCTAATTGTCTATGGGGAAAGAGAAATGGTTAATGCTTGACTTTTTTTTGTTTAGTTAAGGTTTATTACTTTTCCATGTCTAGATTGGTTAGTTCTTGGCTGATGTCCCTGGCTGGAATGCATTATCATCATCCCAGGTGTACTATAATCTTTTTTTTCTGATTTATCAAGCTGGAGATACATCAGGAAGTATTAAGAAATGGGGAACAGAATTGAAGCTAAAGCTATTATGAAATACTTCAGTAGTTAGGCAGGTATGATGCTATATTAAAATGAATGTAAATGAAGCACCTCATGAAAAATGCAAGGAAACATTCTTTTGGGTTAAAGACTAAGTAAGTGTGCCACTAAGATACGCCATTGTTGGTAATATCACTTTTAGGAGCTGGCTCTCTTTTTTTCTCTTTTCTGAAGTAGTATGGAGAGCACCATTTCATTCAAAGCATGGAAAAATCCGAGTAGAATTAAAATTGCAATATATAGTGAACTCTGTGAGACATTCTGAAGAATGAGATTTTGAGATTAGCTTTCTTCCTTGCTCAGATGTGAACACAGGCGCAGGTGCACACGCACACTGTTGTGTATCTTAATGATGTAGCTCTGGGAAAACTATTATTCAGACCAGACTCTAGGGTGATAGGGAAGAAAATGAGTATATACCACCATAATCGAAAGTCGATTATCCTGAATTGCAGAGTAAGGAAAGAGAAGAAGATTATTTTTCTGACTAGTCTCCCAAAGCTATTTCTTTCCTCTTAAACAAGCACTAGTTTTTGGGCAAGATTTTCACAGCATCTTTTAAGAAATCCTTGTGGCATACAGTTTAACCTTCAATTTGTTTTTATTTGATTTCCTATTTGGTTTTCCTCTGCCAGCATTTATCTCCAAGTTACAGAGTTCACAAGGAGACTTCTCAAGCTAGCACACTGGTTCTGACACTTCTTTTTTTGTTTGTTGTGTCCTTTGCCTTCAGGTTTAAACCAAACCTTAAAGAAAATGCAAAGGTATGGAAAGGTGCATTCACATGAACAGTATCATAAACTCAGATATATCCATAGATATACAGTTTTGTGTACTGCTGTGGGGCAATGCGTGGGACAATATATTCTAAAGTGACAGAATTTTTTATATGCTAGTATGTGCTTGAAATGGATATACGCTGACATGCAAATCAGAGTCTAATCCAACCAGTGGTCTGGAAGTTAAGGAAAGTAGTCTTTCATGCACTTTCATATTTACATAGATTTAATTTTAAGCACTTTCTAAATATTTCAGTCTTGTACAAATAAATATATACCATATTTACTTTTGTACTACTTTTTACTGGGATGGAATTGTTGTCATAGTAGCCTGTTGGGTGCTATGCTTTGGATTTGTGACCAAAATAGTGTTGACAACACGCTGATCTTTGCAAAGCTTGATTTTATCTATTAAGCTGTCTTTATCTTAGCCCAGGAGATTTCTCACTTTTACCCTACCAATTCTCTCTCAAACCCTATGCAAAGGATTGAGAAAGTGGCTGTGTGGGGTTTAGTGGCCTACTAGGGTTAAACTGTGACAGCTTTGTAAACACTTTGTGATATTTACTAAAGTAATATTTCAGAACAAGTTCAGTATTACTTCTCCTTGTAAACAGGGCAGTTAAGACATTCACCACTGCTTCTAAGATGTGAAAAGACATCATTTCTTATTATCTCCTATTAACCAACATGCAAAACAATGTAGAGTTCTTGCTCAGATCTACTTTTCCCTCTGTAAAAAGCCAGTCTTTTAAAAACATACATGCAAAAACTCAATTAGCAGAACTGTTTTTGCTTTGACATTTTAAAATCCACTATCTTGTTGGTATAACTTATTGACTTAAGTGCTTTGCAGCATTTGTTCATACAAGCTGTTTTGCCTTTCTGTCTGATCAAGTGTTTAACTCTGCATAACTACAGTACCACAAGTACCTTGACCTACTGCAACTAGAAAAATGATGTGCAGGAGAATATTACATGCTTGAAAATGCTTTTAGTGAGTCTTTTTTTTATAAAAAAGTGTACTTTTTTACTGGTATTTTTGGAGTGTCTAAGTTGTGGTAAAAATCTGCAAATTTCAATTAACATAAAGGGGAAAAAAATTAAATATTTAAGAATAGAATTTACTATTTAATTCTGTTTTCTCTGCAAGTGAATTAAGAGTTGGCACGTTGAGTTGATCTTAAAATGGTCTGTAGACTATTTTTATGTTGTGCTGGCAGCATTATCAGTAAAGGTCTTAGTACGCCCGCTGCAGTATTATTCAGTGTTAAAGTGTGAGCATATACTTGCATAGCTGTGATCTGAAGTTTGGGTTTTAGGTTTCTACCCATGCAGAAAATACTAGTTTGGTTAAATTGACAGCTTTGCCATGTTTGCAGATTTTTGTGATTGCTCTGTTCTTGTTGTCCATATGTAATTGTGATGAATGCCAAGCAGGATTAACTGAGAAGTGAGTTAGAACTGGATGAAAGCCCAACTACCTGATGCCTCCATGAAGCTAAGAAGCAAAATCAAATCAACAAGTTGGACTTGATGATTGGGAAGGTCCCTTCCAACAAAGATGATTACGATCTTAAGATATAGCAGTTAAAATTCTCAACACTCTATTTCACATTAATTTCATTGGTCAGGCTCTGCCTTTTATATTGCTTTCTGGATATGCCATTAGCAATTTATGATGATCAGCTATACCACATGAACCACATGATGAACAGCTATATCACATGAACTGAGAAATTATTGATCAGTACTAGGTTTGCGTGGAAAGTAATACAAGCAACAGGTGGCGTGTCAGAACACAAAGAGAGCACTTCTATTGAGATGTTCTTCAGTAGATTCTTGCCAATGTGAAATGTATTCCCTGAATTAAAGTTTATTCATTAAGAAAGCTTTTAAATAACTGTGTTGACTGTAGGCAGTCCTGATTGTTTCATAGCTTCAACTGAACTGCGTGATGGGATTTGTGAATGTTTATGTTCTGAAAGAGAAAAATTATTGATACATTTCTTTACAGGAAATGAGAGACAGATTTCTCATCCTCTAAGAAAAAAATTCTCAGGCCAAGATTTTCTCTTGTAACAAGACAATTTATACGTAGCTATGTAAGTTTTTTTGAAAACATATAGGATTTCATCTCACCACTGCTAGATTTCTAATGTAAATATCTTTTCTTTTCATAATCAGATAGCTTTAACATTCTCACTTTCATATTTGAAAACTAACTGCTCATTTCCAGCTTCAGGGTATGATGTGAGCAGATATCCACTTACAGCGAATACTACATACACTCTTACCTGCTAGGTAAGAGAGAGTGGTCCAGATGAAAACTGCAAGATGAAGCTTCTCTTCACCCCTTTATCACCTGCCTTTCTCTCTGCAGCTTCCATCACACTTTTATGTTACTCAGAATTATTCCTTGTGCACCTACAGCAAGCTGGATTGATTTTGAATGAGCTCATATGTCAGTCCTTGCTCCCATTATTAGTCAGGGCACCGTTCTCTGAATCAGACTGTGGCAGACATAAGAGCTGACAAGTGACTAGGCAGACCTATCTACACAAACTGTTGGTCTCCATGTCTTCTAGGAAACAACCTCAAATCACTCTGAAATGACCACAGAATGGCTGTAGACTACAGTCTCCTAGCTGGGAAAATTGACATGAAGTATTTCAAGGCTCACTTTCCATTCTCATGCCTGCCTTTAGGAGCTTCAAAGGCACCCTCATTGATAAAGAGTCTGACTGACTTAAATTAGAAAAAAATAATACAGGGCACACAGAGGAAATGTCAGATGGATGTCTATTACTACAGTTTTCCTTTTAAAGGTGACATCAAAATTGAAATATAATAGTGAATACTTCTGAATGTGTTGCCATATTCACATCCTCCAGGCAAGCTCATGCCTACTGGGTTAATTAATTGCCTGAAAGGGCAGTTCCTCAGCTGACTACCCAGACTACAGTCTAGACTGGCATTTCAGGTCAGAGCTGCAGAGAGCAGACTGGGTCCAGAGAGAGCTTGCAATCAGCAGACCTACCTGGGAGATCTCTGTCCATACTTTTCCTTTAGCGGAAATATCCGTCAGTTCTCACTATTTGAATCAGGAATACCCAGTCCATAGTATTTCTCACATTGAATAAACTTCTGTTGAATCCTTCTGTCCTTCTCTTCATGAATCTCCTCTCTTTATGCTAATAAGGAGAGGTGTTTTTTTTTTAAAATTTTGTATTGTTTTGTGTTTGTTTGGTTTTTGTTTATTTTTGTTTAGGTTTTTTTTCTAAATTTGTGGGTGTTGAGCTTTTCCGTGCAGTTACAATCCAAAACTTCAGTTCCTGAGCCCTCATGAGCATAGCTGCAGCTACTCTGGAGTACTTGTGCCACTCCTCCACATCCACAACAGAGACACTAGGACGGAGTGTTGTTTCTGAGCTGCCTCATATTGCAAACTAAAACCTATCTTTTCTTCTAACATGGTGAAGGCTTGACAGAACAGCACATAAAATTCAGTTATTGAGGAAAGTCCATGGCTTCTAGAAGAGATTGTGGGAGCACAGCTGGAATTAACAATATCTTTAGCTGCTGCAGGTATCTCCAACTCAGTCTATAGATTAGAGTTTACAATCTCACTTTTGAAGACCTGCCTGTAGTTACTATCCATATAATTTTTCTTGCATTCCTTTCCCTCATTCTTCCTCTCAATTTCTGTGTTTATCCATTTCTGACCATAACACTTCAGGACAGGGGTCACAATCTTTTATTCCCTGGGAATGTTATGCAGACTTACGTTCTTGTAAAAACATTGATTTATCATCTCCTGAACTGAATGTGTCTACTTATTCACAGGGATATTTCAGTGTCAGTGATACAGATTATTCCAGTTAGAGTATCTCAGTTTGCATTCTTACAAGGACCTAAGATGCCTATGGTACCCAGGACTGTATAAGCACTCTATAAAACATAGCACAGTTGTTATCATAAAACTAATTTAAAGTAGGGAAATGGTATTTCCCCTGACAGAAGAGAGTGGAGGAGTGATTAAACCAAACTTATTGTGCACGTCCAATTCGGTTTCTTATGGACAGAATTTGAATCTTCACAGACATCTAGTTGGCAGAAAAAAACTGAATGCCCTTCTATTCCACTCTCATGAGACCACAGCTGGAGTACTTTTTCCAGCACAGGATGGACATGGACCTTTTGAAATGGGTCACGAAGACGACCAGAGGGCTGAAGCACCTCTCCTACCGAAACAGGCTGAGAGAGTTGGGTTTTCTCAGCCTGGAAGAGAAGATATTATATAGCCTTTATAGCAGACTTCCAGTACTTAAAGGGGAGATGGAGGGAGACTTACTGTGAGGGAGGACAAAGTATAATGGTCTTAAGATGAAAGAGTATAGATTTAGATTAGATATCAGAAAGAATTCTCTACTGTGAAGGTGGTGAGACACTAGAACAGACTGCCTTAAGAGACTGTGGATGCCCCATCCCTGGAAGTGTTCAAGGGCAGTCTGAATGGGGCTTTGGGCAACCTGTTTTAGTGGGAAATGTCCCTGCCCAAGGCAAGGGGGTTGGAGCAAGATGATCTTTCAGATCACTTCCAACTCAAACTGTTCTGGGATTATAGAATCCCAGAGTAATTGAATGGTTGAATCTCAAAGTGAAAGGTGATAAATTAGACTACAGAACTGCTGTGAAGTTGTTTACCATTAACCAAGGATATGGAAAGCACATACATTTTGTTAAATAAAAGTTTTAGGCCCATAGATGTGGTGAAATGAAGGACAAGAGAAAGGAAACTGTCAGAGGAACATGGTAGAGAAAAGCTGAATAATTTACCTGTACTTTATGATAGTTATTTGAATTTTTAAAGATTGCTTATGGTAGTCTAGAATGGAATCTATGTCTTTCATACTAGGAATAATAGATGTAAATTGGAAGAGGGGAGATTCAGGCTAGATATAAGAAAGAAACTTTTTATGTTGAGGGTGCTGAGACACTGGAACAGGTTGCCCTGTCTCTGGAGGAGTTTAAGGCCAAGCTGGACAGGGCATTGAGAAACATGATCTAGTGGAAGGTGTCCCTGCTTATGCGAGGGAGGTTGGAACTAGGTAATCCCTTCCAACCCGAGACATTCTATGACTCTGTAAGAAGCAGCACCATTCCAGTTTCAGCATGCTAAATAATTCCCACCTTCAAATTTAGATGGGCACATATGTTAATTCATAACCATTTAAGTACACAGCAGTAATGAGGTTCCTGCTAGGTTAATTTGCCTCATATTCAGTGTAAACACTTGATATCTGCTTGTAATCATTGCACAAAAGCCTGAACAACAGCATGGTATTTCTCAAGAAAGTTTTTTAATTATCTAGTGAAAAGATGGTCACGAACACTTTATTCTGTGTTTCCTTGAACTAAGCAGAACACATTCCTAAAAATGAAGAAAACAAAAACAGTTGAAGAACGTTAAATTCAGTTGGGTATATTGTCTCTTCAGAGGGTTTTCCTGGCAATAATATGATTTGCACCTTGCTTCATCTTCACTTGTAGGGATAAGACCAGAAAACCTTTCTCTGGAAGCTACGAAATTCCAGCTGCATCCAGCTCTGGAGTCCAACTCTGGATCCACCTCTGGAGAAGGCTCTGGGGAGACCTTATAGCTACCTACAAATAGCTGAGTAGGGCCTACAACAAACCTGAGAATGGACTATTTGCAAGGCTGTGTAGCAACAGAGCAAGGGAAAAGGACTTCAAACTGGAAGAAGGCAGATCTAGATTAGATATCAAGAAATTTTGGACCATGAGAGTGGTGAGGTACTGTAACAAGTAGCATAGAGTAACATGGATGCCCCATCCCTATATTCAAGGCCAGATTGGATGAGTCTTTGAGCCACCTGATCTAGTAGTAGGTGCCCCTGCCCATGGCACTTGGAACTTGATGATCTTTAAGGTCACATCCAACCCACACCATTCTATGATTCTATGAACCTGTCTGTTGCAAGGGAGGAAAGAGAAGAGGAAAAACTATCTTAGTTTAGGAACAGTCATTTAATTCCATGATCTTCTCAGCACTTAGTGAAGTTGCACATGATTTCGTAAAAGTACAAATAGTGTATTGACAGACACAGGCCCATCTCAAAAGTCAGTATTTAATCATAATGATCACTTAAAATCCAGGGCTTGATGGTATCCAGGGGACATACAGAACTTTTTGTGATTACTTTCTCCATACAGTAAATGAAGAAATATTGGAGGATGTCAAAATGCTGCCATGCTCACCATCTGAAAGAGGAATAGTTAGAATAGAAACTGCTGTCTAATATTCTTAGTTTCTGACAAAAAGGTTGGACTGATTTCTAGTTGGCCCCTTTCTGTGCTACACCATCTATTGTGATCTGCCTGATGCACATGCTGTGACTTCATAACCAGAGATGTGCACATAAAGTGGCATTGGGTACCTTGTCAGGAGGAAAAAAAAAGGTCAAAAGCACCCAACACTGTGGGTAACTAAGGGCATGAAACTTTTATCACCCAAGGAACTTTATTGATGTCTTGAACTTGTTCTTCACAATTGTGTTGCTTGCTGAGGGCTATACATCAAGGCTGGAAGGCACTTACAAGCCAGAGTAGCTTGTTGTATGAGAGAATGAGTATGTCATACAGTAGAAAAGATGCACTGACACCTGTGGAATTGATATGAACCGCTGGAACTGATAGCAGAGTGGTGCAAAGCATTTATAATAGGAATAGCTGTATTTCAGAAGTGAGGCAAAGCAATATTCAGCTGAATTGGAAGTGTCAGGTGGAGCTGGCAGTAATTCTAGCCTTCCTCTACTACCTGCATAATCAGTGGAGAGACTTCTGTCTTTGAACTCTTTCAACGTGAAGGGTCATGCCATCATTGTAATTTTCTTAGATTATAAGACACGATACAGTGTTTAAAGAAGCCATGCATGTCATTTAAACAGTGAGTGAATGAATGATATTCAGGTAATAAAGTGAATGGCTAGTGTGGAAAGTAAAATAAATAGAAGCCTTACAAAGCATCCATTAGTTTGTGTGAGAAGTTTCTTTAATGCAGTACTTCAGTGAAGAAATTCATGGGACCAAAGGATGAAGAGTATTCCCAGAGAAACCATGCAAACAGAAAGGTAGATAACAGGGTACATATTATAACACAATTAGAGACATCAACAAAACCTGAATTTAGAGGATAAAGAATCATGCATGTCTTTCTGGAGCGTGATAGTTGTACTTCTCAGCTGAACATGTGTGTTGCCTAACAAGTTTGTTTGTTTGAGAATGCTCTGCTGGAGATGAATTCTTTGTGAGTGCTCCATAATGACGTTGCAGGAGGAGCAGTCACAACCTATGGGCAGTGTCCTATCAATATTCCAGTCATGAATCTGCTGTAAATGACTGCTAGATTTGCACCTGGTGGTCTTATTCAGGGAACACAGAATCTCTTTTGAGCAGCATGCTAAAAATCAAAAATTATTCCTACCTGATCTTAGGTGCCTATAATCTAAAGAGAGATGGCTTATTCATGAAACACACAATGAAAGAAGGAAAAAATCTTATGTAAAGGTGATTGCAAAACTGAAGCTTCCTTGCTCATGGCTCCAGGGGAGATAGTTCAGCTTGACTCCTGATTAAACAGTATTATTGTCTTGATTTCGTTATATTCTTCCAATGTTTACTTCTGGAATAGTGGGGGATATTGATTGTATGTGTAGTATGCTCATGCCAGGTTGGTGTAAGATATCTTTCCTGATGTGTGTGTTTAAATACAGTTTCCAAAATCTCCTAAAAATGAAGCTTTAAAGTCCACCTCACAGTCTATTTAAATATATTTTTATCTTATTTCTCACTCTTTGTAATGTATGACAGTGTAATTAAAGTGAGGGTTGATGTAGAATATACAACAATTTTGTACCTTATCTTAACCTTAATGGCACAATAATTTTTAGTAACATGATGATATTGCACATTTTGAAATAGAAATTAATATCTAAAAATGCAAAATTACACAAAGTTTTTCCTGTTGTACATTGTGTGTCAAAACCACAAAAGTTATGTGAGCTGATTTGGTTATAATGCAATACTTTCCTGTATTTGTTTAAAACAAGCACACAAGCAAAGAGGATTGGAAGTATTTAAATATTTCAAACAGTGCTTTGAAATGTGGTTGTACCTCAAAATCAAGATTATATTTGATTCAGGCTTGTCTTCGCCTATGTTATTTGAGTCAACTTGCCTATTTTAACAGCCAGGAGAGATGGCTACTTGAATATTCATTTTGATTTCAAATGTAAAGATAGATTTTTGTACTAAGGTAGGTATATTCTCTTCCACAAAAGAATATGTTATCTCAAGGAGAAGCATTTGCTGCTAACTTTTCATTACAAAACATCTGTCACTGCCTACTTTTCCTATTGATGAAGATACAATAAACTTCTTTTTCCCTACATGAGTTTCCTACCAGAGCTCTTCATCTTAATAGAGTCTGCCAGACACTAGAGATTAAGGAAATTTAACCATACTTGAAACAGTTTCCCTTATAACCTCATGGTTATATAACCCTTTCAATGATCTTGTGCAACAAAGTATGTATAAAAAATAGACAAATCATTTTTATTGACTTTGATAGGGTAAGATCTATGATTTTAAATGCCATCACTGTTTCTGTTTTACACACTCATTTATTAAACCCAGCTCTGAATTAGTGCAGCCACCATAAAAATGTAACGGGACACTAAGTAAACATAGCCATTCTGGCTCCCTGGACATTCAAATGGTTTCTGATCGATAAACAGGCTCTACTGAAAAACAAACAAGCCAACCAAGAAAGAAATCCCACTTGGGAATTCATTTCCAGTCTTGCAGCACCTTATCCTCTGAAAGGCCCTGTACTCGTGAAATTTTCCACATAATTTTTTTTTTTTCTAAAAAAACCCCAACATTCAAGAGCTTACAGTTTTCTTGTCTATATTCCTAACAAGTTCAGGAAAAAAGTAACTTCTAATTGACTTACAAATTAATCTTATGAGGTACACTTGGAAGTTGGAATAGTGGTTACCCTGTCCATTACCCAGCAGCTACTGAAAACATTGTCAATATGTCCAAAACAAAAATAACATCTGGGTTAAGGTCTCTCGTTGTTACAGCATTTCAGCCAAAAACTTAAGATAATTAAGAAAATGCAGAAAGCATTTTAATTTTGCCTCTCAAATCTGATAGTGCGTGTATGCTAAATTACACTATCTGTTTTTAAAAAAACAATTTACAGTTTTTTTTCTTCATGGCAAGGCTATATACCACCAGGGTTTCAGAACTGAAAGGGGAAAAAATAACCAAGGTACTAATTTGAAACTATGTTGTAACTGATTTTATTAAGTGATATCCCTAAAATAAGGATTTTATAAGTGTAACTAATGAAAATAAATTCTAGAAATATAAGCATTTGTTGGTTTTGCAGTGATCTACCATATATATCTAAAGAACAGTACTAAAATTGCCAGTTGAGCCTTAGGGTTAAGAGTTTTCTCTATTGGTGTGGGGTTTTTCCTATTTTCCTTTCATACAATAACTGACTCATGTTGTATTTAAGAAATTGATATTCATAGTAAACATCTCGCGGGAATGAATTAGAATAGTGTAACCTCTCCAGACATACTGAATATTCTTGAGATGGGACTACTGATAATATAGAGAATTATTTGTTTAAAATTATCAAACAGACCAATGAATTCAGCTGTGTGGCGCAAAAAGGTAATGTATAAGTATGAATTATAGCACTCTATATATATGCAGTATCACTCAACAGTTATCAATACCTATTTAAAATGCCAGTTCTAATCAAAATCTCAGGAAATGTTGATGAATAGTAAATATGCCAATCCCACCCCCAGTTTAAGTCATCCCCAAGCTATTTATAAATCTATGATGAATTTGTAGGAAGGCATCAAATGGAAATAATGGAAATAGAAGAGAAATGTTGAGCGTGGGAGGTGTGAGATAGCCATGAGGTTTAAAGCCGTGTTTCCCGTAGGAGAGATCACTATGCATATTTGGCAGAGTATATTAGCTGCCAAAATAGTAGGTAAAGAGAATCTCCTCTTCTGGGTATTTTCTCAGTCTGATGCTCCATTTTCTTTTTTATTTTTTCTGTCTTTTTTGAGTTAGGTAGGTTCCAGTGTGCCCTAAAATACCTTCTTTAAGAAAAAAAATTTGCGGAGGAATAAGAATTCTAACAGAATCTTTTTCTTCTTATGTTTGGATGGGCAAATATAAAAAAAAGATATGTTTGTATAGTATGCATGCTTCTTTATAGTGAAATTTTTATATAGCAGCTCTCCTTCAGAGGCGGACAGGGGATAGAAACAGACTGTGATTGATTTCATAAGTAGCAAGTGCTCATGAGTCAAATTCTGTGCTCATGAGTCTTTTGTAGGTGTAAAGAACACAGAAAAACCCTTGCAACACATTGACCCATTTTTGTCAGACCAAAGATTGCCATGGCCACAGCATACGAGTGCTTCACAACCACTAATTAATTTCTTTTCATGGGACTCTTGAGATAGCACAATTCCTTGTCCTCATTTTCTAGAAATGGAACTGAAATACATAGGAATTAGGTGCTTTGTTCAAGGTCACAGAAGAAGTTGTGACAGAACTTGGAATAGAGCCCAGCTCAAAAATTGCGCCTTAACTAATATATCACTTCGCTCCCCCTGAGGCACGTATGCAAAGGTAGTCACAACACAGTTCTTGGTGAATCAAAACTCCTCCACAAGTAGTGGGGAAACCTTGAAAAGTTTTGTTCCAGTAGTATTGTTATTTCCTAATTAAGTGAGGAAGTTTAGAATGCTCTTTAAGAGAATTTTGACATCTTCTACCTCAAATAAATGAAGACAGTCAGTTTGGATTTGTTGCATTTATTTTTTTATTATTATTTAAATTTGCAGCTGTATTCTTACTGTCATTTTGATCATCATTAGCTTTGGTGAAAGATTTAGCCTCAACCCTGCTCTTTTGGAGTCAATTCTACTATCTTCCTTCAGAGTTTAAACAGATGCCATAGAAAAGCAAAATATTTGCAGGCAGGTTTGTTGTTCGACTCTTGAGAGCCAAAAGAATACAAAGTAGATTATTATAGCAAAATAAACCAAGTTTTTAATGGTATTTTTTGTAAATCTAGTTGTGTTTTGCAGAGTAAAGAGATTTCAACATTTTTAAAATGAAGTAAAATAGAACAGAATCTTGTAATGGTGTCATGCTACTTTTCAACAGTGGGTAATTCATGAAGCAATCTCTTTATCAGAGAATAACTGGTATGAAAAAATGCATTCAGACTGAAGCTTAGGATCCATTTGTCATAGGTGAAGGTTCTGCTGTGTGGTATTAAATGAATAATCTGATTCCTAAGTAGATAATCTGAGATTTGAGATGGAAAAAATAATTTTGATAGAGAATATTCTTTCCCAGCATCTGTTTTCACGTGAAAAACAGTAAGATTAAATTAATGGAAATATTTTAACTCTGTAAAATGTACTAATAGATGTACTATAAAGATAATAGCTTAATCAGGATAACTTCTTGTGGGCAACCTGCATGACAACATGCCAAGTGATTTTCTTACCTTGCTCATTTGATTCTTAGGATGTCATGGAAGTACTGTCAGTGCAGTTTTAGACCCTTGCTATCATCCAGCTACTAAGAAAATGACTAGAATTTGTGTATACTCTTGTCAGTCATTTGAGTGTGCAAATCCCTAAGTCTGCATGACAATTTTTATATTTTATAAAATTGCTGTTATTTTGTCATATAATGTCATACTCTTCATATGTCCCAAGCCAGACAGCAGGTTTTTTGCAGAAACACCTTTGAAAAATCCTTTTGTGCTGGACCTTTGATTTGTACAAGATGAGGAGGCAAAACTTTATGTTTTTAACTTTAATAGGTCCTCAAAGCTATATATTTTGACAACTACTTGCCTTGACGTTATTAGATAGACTTTTTTGTCCAATGTAGCATACTTGGTTCCCAATCCCTTCATAGCCTGTTACTTTTGCTATTGATCAGGAGCTTCTCTGCAGTGGTTTGTACAGTAAATTCTGTGTTCTGGAGTCATCTTTGTACTTTTGAGTAGATTGAAAGAGACAGGGCAGCCGCTGCAGGTCAGATCTGATGGGAGATCTGAGTTGTCATAATAAGCCAGTTTCTCAGTAACTTTACAGCGATGAAGTTCAGAGGCAGCCAGCTCTGGCAGCTGCTGAGCAGGCTAAATATTGATTGGAAGGGAAAAATGAGGGAGACAGTGACCTTCTATTCAGAGCTTGACAAAAAGTGTGGCTGGGATGATGTTCTTGATAATGCAGCGCCTTCCTCGTTACCCTGCACAATAGCGGGAGGCAGCTGCACTTCCTTCTTGCCTCAGAGCTGCCACTCCTGACTTCTGGTATCGAGTCATTAACTTTGGTAGCCTTGCTCCTCCTCCCCTGGTGGTTCCTAAAAGGAAAGAAATAGGAATTCCTTTCAACCTGAGCCTCATCAAAGCCATGAGAGTAATTTTCAAGAGCAGTACATTTTTTTTATCTGTAAGTTACCTAAAAAAAGAAAGAAAAGCATCATAGTTGAACTGTAACTTCCTCAAGCCTACCTGTATTTGCAGCAATTAGTGAAGGAAGTATTTACCATTCAAAAGGTTTTTGCTGTTTGGATTTCCTCCAGTTCAGAATCAGCTCTATCAAACTGGCCAATGCAATTTATTATCTCCTCAGGGACATTCGGCTGTCCCGGCTAACCTTTCTCAGAATAGATCCAGCTGTGTCCTTCTGTACAAAATCTTTCCACTCCCTAAAAATGCAGTCATTGTAAGGATGTCCTCGACAGAACTATTAAAGGTACCCTTAGGGCCAGCACTGCATTAATGACCTATAAGCTCATGACTTCCATTTCTGCTGCATATATTTTGATGTGAGGGTTAAGAAGGATAGCACAGGTTCAAGCACACCAGCGAGATCCCCAGGGAAACAAAAGTGCAATTATTCTGTAAATGGCAATTCAGAATTAATGGTCCAGGAAAATGACTTTGCAGAGAACTTCAGCTCCCATGATTTTATTTGGAATTGACAGCACTTGGAATACATTTCCACTATATGACAATAGTGCTTTGCAACTTTTTTTTTACCATAATTAATTGCTACATCTTGAAACATTTCTGTGTCTTGTCTCAATTCTGTAACCAGTGGTGGTGAGAAATCTGGAAATGAGACAAGGAGTTGAATTTGCTTGCTTGAAGTGGTGTGTTCAGCTGGTGGCTGACTAGATAAAATGTAAACAGTTCTGTAGTGTCTAGTATCAGGAAACTCTGACTGTTTCTTCAATGATCCAGATATTGTGTCTAGACAATCAATGGAGGAGAATTAAATAGGTTCAGACTGAGTCTTATTATGCATTGTCATATGCTTGGAGAAAAAAACATACATGCCCACTACTAGGTATATGCAATACAGTCTTTATGCACAAATAAATGACAAATCCTCATACAGTGAATCAAATGAGTGATTATTTAAAAAATGCATTTCATTCTAATAATACCTATATTTCATTTTTAGCATTAACAGTTTTTTACACTATGTATGTTCAGACATTTCTCACCATAAAAAAGGAGGGGGAAAAAAAAAAAGATTTTTAGAAGTTTATCTGGGTTCACATAGTGAGAATACATACTGATTTGGGAATCACCTCAGTGAAGTGGTGATCATTGTCTTGGTTTCTTTTTTGCTCTGTTGCCTAAAGACTATATAATCATGCTATTTACTTACCTGCTCTTCCTTCCACCCTTAAATTACTTTGTAAGCCATAAATTTCCTCCCTCTGTACCAAGCAGACCTCTTAAAGATCTGAAACTCCCATGAGATTTTTGAGTGGTGGTTATGCTACAGGGAGGGAGAACTGTGGGGATGGCTGACATTCATGAGCAGCACTTTCCTGCTGTGTGCCTACACATCCTGTCTTGGCAGCTGGCCCAAGGGCACTGACTGCCACCCTTTGCTGCTCCTCATCATGGTGTTTGGTTGTGACCCTGGACTGCAAAGAATGAGGAATGAGGCCAATGGAAAGTGGTGCAAAACATCAGAGCAGGTATCTGGATTGATGCAGTGAGGAAGTGTATCATGCAGGAAACACACTAGTGTGAAATGCAGCATCTTTATTTTGGGTGGTCAAAGAGCAATTTCTTTAGTACAGAAATAAAGCTCTGTAGATGAAATACAAAGAAGTATTACGGAGTCAAAAAGTGTATTCATGCCACCTGATTTAAAATATTAAGTTAGGAAGTCAGATTCTCAATCCCCTCTCAAGGATTTTATCTTTCCCCACAGGAAATGTAGGGAGATTACATGACCTTCTGCCTGCACTTGGCTATTAAGTTTAGGTGGTTTTTTCTTCAGTTTTGCTTCTTTATCCTCCTGTTTTTCCTGCCAAAGAAGCACTAGTTCAGCACACCAAAAAGAGGAAGGAAAAGATTTCTGTGTTGCTGCATGAGTTTTCTCATAATGAAGTTCTATAATGGTAGTATGGTAGATATTAATACATCTTGACAGAGGCCAATATTTTCAAGCAGTGGATTTTTCTTTAAATTTTATGGAAGCTCTGTATGGAAATGCATAGAGGAAAAGAAATACCTTTATTGAAAGAATATGTTAAAACACAAAACAGAAGAGGAAATTAATTTACCCAAGGCATAAAAATGGTCTGACTGAACAGAAAAAAGAATGTAATATTTAATGTTATTTTTCAAATTGTTTGCAGATATCCATAATTACATCAAAAAATTAAGGATAAATCGGGGTAAAAAGCCTGCTTAAATTATTATTATTATGCTGACAAATCAATGAAACTTTTATATCCAACAGATTGCTGTGTAATTCTATTTTTTTTTAAAGGGAGGAAAAGAGAAGAAAGATGCCTAATTGTACTGCTACAGTAAAGAGTAGATTTTCCTATGACAGAGGTGGTGCTTTGACTGTTTAAAAACACAATCAACTAAGCAGTGTGGCTCACAATTATTAATCTACTTCAGGTATGTTCATTGAGCCAAGCTGTGGCCTAAATTAGGCTTTTTACTTATCAGGCTTTTACTCAGAAACTCGTGTTTGGTAGTTTTATGCTCATGATTTTAATGCTAACTTGATGACTATATTTGTTGAATGAAGATTTAAGCTTTCTTTTACTTTGTTTGTTTTTAAAGAACTGAAAAGCAAACGCAGGTGTTGATATGCTTGAAATCTGCTGGTGCTGTGCCTGTGTTGCTTCTTATGAATAGAGCTTTATTTTTTACTCAGGTGATTATTTTTCACAAATTTCACTTCTAATGTTTTCCATAGATTTATGAGACTCTATAGGTATCTGTGTTTCCAGAGAAGATGAAAAGGCACATCCTAGAACAATTTATCACCTTTACTATTCAGTTCTGAGAGATAGGAAATCAGAGGTTGGCCTATTCTGACTACAATTTTTACCAAAACACAATAAATAAATGTTTAGAAAAAATTTCTTTGAAGGTAGGTAGATGCCTTTCTGAATGCTAAATTGCTTTGTTTTGCTAAATGTGTGGATTAATATTAGTGGTTACATGTGCATAGCTTTGTCTTTAGAGATAATAAATTTGGTTTGGGTTTAAGAATTAGTTTCATCGTAGATAGAGAGAAAAAAAAGTGTAAACCAGTCAATACAATAACCTCTTGTAGATCTCCATGTTGGTCTGTGGTCTTCATGAGTTTATTCTTAAAAACTTCTTTACTTTTACCAGAGTATGTAATGAGTGTAACTCAGTGGAGCAAACTTAGAATCAGAGGTCCCTAAAGCAGGTCCAGGTTTTCTATTCTGTTTGCTAAACAGTTGGCCTAATGGGTAACTGTAGTGATTATGGAGGGGAGGGTGGGTCTTGATCCCAAGTAGGATTGCTGTATGCTTTACAAAATCAATCATTAATATTAAGAAGTGCCAACATCACAGACCACATTTACGTAAATGTAAACAAACCGTATATACACTTACATCTGTCGTCTGATCTGGATGGGTATTCCTATGAATTAACTCAGTATCCTGCAGGGCTTTTACTCAAAAATTTCTAGATATACAGATGTGATTTATGTAAAGAAAATGAATACACATAAAACGTGTGAAATGATATATATATATAATGCCTGGAAATCTCATTCTTCTAGCACTTTAAAAAGAAATAAATAAGAATACATAAAACCCCCAAACATCATAATAAAGGAAATTATTTTTAAAAAATAGTTCCTTAAATGGTAATTTTAGCATTCACACGCATGCTAAGTTTGGGCAAAGGTTTGCCAATCTAAACCCATACGGTAGTTTAGGCTGTGAAAGCATCCATTATATTCATATTAAAGAGGTAGGCATTTTAGTTCTGGAGTTCCCAACATACACACACATACATGCATAAACACTGATCCACACACACAGAAAATGCAAATAATTAAAGGAAGCTGATATTAGAAGAATTTTATTGCAGAGATACAATTAATAGACAACAGTTAACTTGGTTCTGCACTTATATATATCAGCCCATAGTTTAAATTTACTTCCCATTTCATCTTTCCTTTGAATTTCTTAGCTATATGTGTTTTTATGCTAAGTTTTGCTAACATTCTAATACATGCTTTTTAGAGACCTGAACTCCAGTGACATTGAGTAGTCACAATTCTATGTGCTGTTGATAAGGACTTTGAGGCCTCAGCATCTCTTATGTTAAGTAGTTCATAGATTCTAACTTCTAAGAGCTCGTAAGCTCCTAGGCATACATAGCTGAGTGGTTATATATATGTATATATATATATATATATATATAGCCAAGAAGACCAACCAAGGCCAACCAAATCCTGGGTTGCATCAGGAGGAGTGTGACCAGCAGGTCCAGAGAGGTGATTTTACCCCTCTACTCGGCACTGGTGAGACCCCACCTGGAGNGGGTTGTTCAGCCTGGAGAAGAGAAGGCTCAGAGGGGACCTCAGAGTAACTTCTCAGTACCTGAGGGGGTCCTACAGAAAGGCAGGGGAAGGAATTTTTAACATAATATCAGATGGGAGGACTAGAAGAATAGCTTAGACTTTATTTCTCTGCATTTACAATGCATAGGAAATCCAAAGTTGTGTAACTCTAAAACCTCAAGAAGTACTCAAAGAAAAATCCCCTTAGTAATGAGGTAAGATGGTAGAAGAGCCACTTTCCAAGAAATGCCTTAGTTCAGGTTGTATGCAGAAACTGTATGGAGGTACAGAGAAGGTGGGCAGAAGCGCTGCAGAAATTCTTAGCAATGCTGCCATCTATTTGGTAAACTTATGAGTTGTATTTAGAGAGAATTTCACAAGTATTTTAGTTATAACTCCAGAAACCTCTGTTACCCTAAAGCAGCTCAGTCTGGGAGGTCACAAAGAGTGGAATTGTCTTGCCTAATTTTAGAATTCCAGAAAATACATGATTGGCAGCATATGAGCCTGCAACTGTGCCCTGTTCTGTCTGGTAACATTTGCTACACATATTCTAATAAATCCCCCATAAATGCAGTTATCATTATTTATTCCCTGCTGAAGTTACAAATATTGAAAAAAGCAGAAACTCATATATGCAAGTTTATCTTTTTAAAATAAACTTCTATATGATAGAAGAGAGTATGAAAGGCTTGATTATCATAGAATCATAGAATAGTTTGGGTTGGAAGGGACCTTAAAGATCATCGAGTTCCAACCCCCCTGCCATAGGCAGGGACACCTCCCACTAGATCAGGCTGCTCAGTGCCTTGTCCAGCCTGGTCTTGAACACCTCCAGAGAGGGGGCATTCACAACCTGTTCCAGGTATGTATTTAATCCTGTTGTTTAATAACGAACCAATCTTCTCAAAAATATTGAAAAGAATGCAGAAGTTCTGTGGTGATCAATATAAATTAATGCAGGGGTACATAAGAAGTCTAAATTTAATTTAGCATTAGACATCTTGAAATTATCTTTGAATATAGTATTATTTTTGCATTATTGTAAAAAATAGACTACATATACATGTGCTCATTTTTAAAAAAATTATAATTCTGTGTCAAATCATACCATTTGAAGATGGAAGTTTCAGTCTATAATAACCTATCACAGAATCAAAAATGTCTGGAATTGGCAGGAATGTTAAGAGATCATATAGTCATCATGAAAATATAACATCTGTATTACAGGATTTACAAGGAAAATAAATTATTACAATAAAATATTTGTATGAACTAAGAAAAAAATTGTAACCTCAACCTCTAAAACATTAAGACTAATAATTTAAATAATGCCTAAAGAAATTAATAGACTTTCAAGATCTAGAGTACTTTGAATCATAATTGCATCATGTAGGAAACTACTGAGTGGGAAATGGAATTCTGAAGTGACAACCTCTTCTTTCAGTGTCTACGTAAATATTACCTAAGGGCTAGATATAAGAAATAAATTCCTTACAGTGAGGGTGGTGAGACACTGGAACAGGTTGCCTAGAGAGGTTGTGGATCCCCCCTCTCTGGAGGTGTTTAAGGCCAGGCTGGACAAGGCACAGAGCAACCTGATCTAGTGGGAGTCATCCCTGCCTATGGCAGGAGGGTTGGAGCTGGATGATCTTTAAGGTCCCTTCCAACCCAAACCATTCTATGATTCTATGATCTATGATCTTTAACAACAAAACTCAGAAATTTGATTTTCCTTTTTTTTTCTTTTGAGAAGTTATACTGATTATGTTATTTTGGATCATTGAGACCATAGTATCAAAATAAATATTAGTGTTTATAAAATAATTATCATTGATGAGAAAATTATGGTGAGGCTAAATATCTACAAGGGAAATACATACAAAAACTGCTTTTTCTCGATCTATCTTAGAAAACATCATTATTGTTGAAATCTAGAGTTAAATTTGTTTATATTTCCTATAAAATCCCTGTTAATTTTGATTTCAAACACATCCTCTCTGCTTTGTTAATCTGCTTGTTTTTGAATGGAATGCAGTTCACATGAGGATTTTAAGCTTTTATTTTAGAAATGTAAGAGAAATTGTGCATGTAGGTTTCTGTGTTCTTTATTTCCTTTATTTTTTACTGAGTAATCTTCTTTCATTTCCCATTTGAAAACAGACATATTGATTACTAATTTGTTTTAATTTATCACTTAAATGAGTTGACATGGTAATTAAATCATGATCACTTAAACCAGATTTATTTTCTGTCACCAGATCTTTAGAGAAGCCTTTGCTATCTAGGAAAACTAAAGACTGTTACAGATGGTGAGCTGAAATGAATGGGTGTAGCTATCACCACCTTTCATTATATCCCCTGCCACTGAGGCATTTTACCTACCTCCAAGGACAGACTCCATTATTCCATTTTTGACCTACCTCCTGATTTTAAAAATGCATCAGAAGTCCCTGTCTGTGAAATCTCAATCAGCCATCAGTTTCTAATATAGCTTATCTACCAGGCCTTTGCTTTCAACCAGTGTAACTTCATGAAATCTGCTGGGTACTTCATCTGGGAATAACTTGGCTGGACATAGCATTTACCTGCAAATGTTTGAGGATATGAGTTTCTGGGTGTTTCTTTCAACTAATGTTTAGGACACCCTCAGAAAAAAAACTGAGATAGAGTGTTGAATAGATACATAATTTAATAATTACTTAATAATTTAATTTAATAATTATGTCATTAGAAAATGAACTACTGTAAAATGTGAGTGTGGTTGGCTCTTCTAGCTATAGTTTTGGACATAAGCGTCTTGGGCTTCTTCTCTTTGTGTGGAGCTCAATGGTCCAGGGAGCTGATGGAAATGAACTACTTTTAATCTTGTTCTGGATACGGTACTGCACACACAGCAATTTTATGGCTGGTGGAACATTTACTTTGAGGAAGACTTCATTCAAGAAGAGATATACCAAGTATTTATTGGTACCTCCAGTATACAGTGAGCAGCAGTGGTGTCAGGGGATTGTTTGAATTTGTTTGGTTTTGCTTTTGTTAGTAATTAGTCTCTAAATTTTACTTAAATACCATTTTAGATATCCAAAAGTCTTGAAGAATGAGCTGACTCATTTGATCTGTATTTATTTCTACCCTGGCTGGATCTAAGCATGGAGACCCAGACACTGCTATTGTAATTGATATAATTGATTGCAGCTATTCTAATTGATGAAATCGAGCTGGCTGCGGCATTTTAAAATTACTTCCTTTTCTGAGAGCATTAGTATGAGCCAACAGCTTCTTTATGCAGGAGTTAAAGGAGGACACAACCAAGGAAGAGTATCACTAGGACAAATATTGAAGACAAAGAGACATAAATATTACCATATATTGGAGATACAACGGGAATTGTTTTTCTGAAGCATGATCTTAAAGAGGTGTCATGCTGTCTTGTCACTCATGTAGCCATGACAACAGTGGTTTTATCCTACTGAAGAATAATAATGTTTTATATTTTCTGTGAAGGAGGGTACAAACAGATATTAATGCAGCTCAGAGACCAAAGGGTGTTGTAATATACGTTATAGTCTTATGGGCTACTGCTGTAGGAACAGATGTGTGTACTTCTGCACAGTTAGCAACTCTTCAACAGCCTGGAATGGGGAAGAGAGCTGAGGAGAGACATTTCTTGTGGCTTTTAGAATGGTAGAGCAGTCTACCAAGGAGATTTGTTATGACTTGTTAAAGTGGAAATTTTGATACAAACATATCAAGTGAAGAAGAATGTTAAAGAATACCCGTGATACTCATGACATCGTGGCTGTCCAACCATCATTGATTACATTCATTTTCTGTTACAGTCCTTCTATCTGCCTATCTCTTTTAATCCTATTTTCTTATATATGTCATTGCTCTCTTTTCTCTGATGCAAACAGACTTTGTTGCTGATGAAAATAACAGTGGACCCTATTAACCTGTCTGTATAAGTAACTAAGGCATCCAGGATCATATTCATTATTCTATATGTGGATATAAGACTTTCCTTTAGGTATCATTACTATTGTCAGAAGTGAGATTTAACATACTCTTGGGTGTGAAGAGCAGTCTGAGGTAATGATATGCACATCCAGCAACACACCTGGAAGTAATGGATAAGTAGTATTGTTTATTGAAAAAAATAAAAATAAAGACTTGCAAACCAACAAGGAAAAAATGTCAATCACCATTATTTAGATATGAGACTATTATAATGTGAGATCCCATTTCTGAAGTCCATTTCTAAATGACCAATAAAGCACATGAATTATTTGTATCCCAATCACATTTCATAGAGAGACTGTTCAAGCTTTCAGGGGTTCAGAGTGGGAATGTAAAATTCTTATGACAGCTTTCAATGTATGGAATGGATCTTCACAATATGAACCTATTTGGGACCAAGAGATTCCTGTGCTGTATGAAAAATTAGCCAGATCGAAGTGCAGGTATCCCAAAGACAATTAATTGTGTTTTTGTTCTAGCTGCTGCTTTGAGGTATAGGTATAGCAATTGCAGTAAGACAGAAAGAATTCAAGAGACTTCTCAAATGATAAAGGTCTACAATCAGCCAATGTGGTAATTTACTTTAAGAAATGGAGAACTTAGTCTTGGAGTTAAATGGAATATAATAAATCAGTTAAATTTCAGAGCACTAATTATGTTTGAATGTGGCCTACAAAGTTACAGCTAAATAATAATTTTCAGTTGTAATAAATGTATTAAAAAATACACTCATCCTTAAATTTAGGGACTCAAGTCCTTAAAAATATTATATGAAATTAAAATATGCAATATATGTCATACCAAGTAATGCTTAGTTTACAGAGACAAAATAAGTGACACATGACACTCCCAGTATCATTTACTTTGAGAAAACAGGTATCATCATTTCAGACTTAGAGAAGAGCATCTTCAAAGAACTACATATATGCATACATAATTTTAAGAAAGCATTTGTGAATGTGTGATGTTTTTTGGGTGTTAATATTTAAACTGCAGTGATCCTATACTACAGTTTTGTAGTTTTCTTTGTAGAAGGAGCTTCTATCAAAGACACAGAGATAGTACCTAATAAAATTCGGTCTGTTTTAGTAGTTTTGTTGTCATTTCTTATGATTTTTATTTGATGACTAATAATTTAACCAAAAGATCCAGATCCTAGATTCATGAAAATTTGAGTATTTCCGTTTTATTAAAAAAAAGGTAATAGCTTGGTGAATACTGTGACCCCTTAGAGTATGAACATGAATTTACAAGGAACCTTTGATTTTAAACCAGCCTTTTCTTTATTTGCAGCACTTTATAGTTCCATTCCATTTACTCATACATGTAAGATACTTTTAAAAGATACTTAAAAAACATAGTACAATTGTGCATTAATGCTTCTTTGCATGACTGACATCAAATCTTTGCCACATTGCTAACAGGAGATTGCTCTTTCCCATTTCTATCTTTCACTCATTCTAAATTGATTTTAAAATGTTTCAGATAGGAGAACTCAAAAATTCATTCTGTCCATTTTTTTTTTCTTTTTGCTCTCCTATATCAACTAGTTCTATGGTAATTTTAATGCTTGATATGCTTTTGGTTGCTTTGCATGCCTTCATTATCTGAATGAATAACAGATTAATGAATAATATTCTGCATCCTTAACTTTTGTGACAATTTTCCATTTTGCATGTTAATATTCCAAGCATGGATTGCATTTTATGAGACAAACACATTCTAAGAAATATGCTGTTGATTGTATACAGAAAAACAAACAAACAATAATTAAATATCTTATTAAGTTTCCTTGAAATGTCAGTGAGAAAATATAAACGTAGTTTGAAATCCTTTTAAAACAAATACTGCCTTATATTCTCAGATTTAAATTATGCTATCACTAGCCAGATCTTTATTTTCATTTTAGTATGCTTTCTTAATAATGCATGGAATTATCTGTGAGTGACACTGCTAATTGAAAAGACTGTGCACTTCAATCTAACGTACAGCAACTCTCATTCATTCCTGCGAGTCTGCTTCCAGTTTAATTCTTTGTTTTGACCTTCTGTAATAATGCTGGTTTTCACATCCTGTTCTGGATTAAAAATACACGTTCTCAGGACAAACTGTGTGTCTACTGGGGAGGCAAGGGAGCAGCCTATAGTCTGAGAGCCGTGGTGGAGGTTCTTGGGAGCACTGAGGCTGTACTCCAGCCACTGAAGATGAGGCTGGCTGAATGATTACTATGAAATGAGAAGCTTACATTGGACACTTACTTTGAGCTCACTTCCCCACAGTAATATAGTAAGTGCTATGGATGCTCTCCCTATTCCTTTCCTCAAATTGAAAACAAATAGAAATCTTACAGCATTTCTTAAAGCTAAATTCTGTTGAAACATTTGGAAGTGACCAAGTGGAGAAACATCCAAATTAACTATTTGAGTTATGTCTCCTTAATTCTTAAAAAGGCAAAGAATATGACCAAGGACAACATGACTTAAACCAGATATTTTGTCACAGTTTTTTTTTGCTTCCATTTCACAAACATTATCACAATTTTATTTTCACTATTTATGTATGGAAAATAATGACTTTCAATGTATGAATTACAGCTCCCATTATTCTAGCACTGAGCAGAGTAATTAGATTGTCAAAGTGGTTTTTATGCCTAATAGACAAAATAATAAACAGCGAAACAAAAAGGTAAGATTTATTTTGATTCAAATTTCTCATCTCATGCAAAGGTTATAAAAGATCAGTAAAATAAGAACTGTTTGGGGAGATTTTTTTCTCTGGATTTATAACAAGTCTGACTCTCTCCTTTATTCATGTTGCTATCTGCAAAGCTTAGGGTAATAATGATAATGACAATAGAGGTCATCATTAGAGAAAGGAATAAATAATAATATAAACAAGTGGATGGAAAGAATTTTGGACTGTGAGAAGAAGTTGATTTTTTAAGATTTTCTTTTTAGGAAGATCTGATTTTGGTGTATCTCTCTGCAATCAAAGCAAAGGTCATTCATTATTTTGAATTCACATCCATGGGCATGTGTTCCACTGACTGCAATATGAGATCTTTGTTGCTACTCACCACACTTTTTGTTCACTTTTAAATACATGAAGGCAAAAGAAATTTTGTAAAATCTCTGAATGGATCAGCACAAGGGTTAGGTTTCTTTTGGCAAAATCTGGACACTTCACCAGTAACTTTCAAGGAAAAAACTGTTTGTGTTTCCTGTTTATTTACAGATTTCTTTGGATAAGAAAACAAAAGTAAATCTGAATCTAGCAGGTTCACTGACAGTGTGGTATAAATGTGAATGAAAATTTTTGCTGTACATGCTAACATTGCTGTGTTTTGTAGGGCACAAAAAAAGAGTTTTTGAAAGAAACTCAGCATTACAAGTAGACATCCAGAGTCTACACTCACTGATGTTTTACATCTCAGGAACATGCATTAAGAGGGATGCAATCTTGAGCTATTTGCAAGCAAGTAATTTGGCATATTTAAGCATATGAAAGCTTTCTGTTCTTAACAAAAAAATAACTGCCATTGGCCTGGAGAACTTTTCCTATAATTTGAATTTTTAAAGATCCTGTTTCAGTACACTGTAATTATTTTACTGACACTGATAGCTTTTCACAGAAAAATATGATTCAGATATTTCAGCATCATTTCTAGTAGGTTTTTGAACAGGATTGTGGTCTTTTAATACAAAATAATAGTGCAAAAGAGAAGAGAGTGGAGATGGCCAGAAATCTTTGCAGTTTATGTAAGATGTACTGTACTTGATGAGCTGCCCTGCTAGAAACTGCCTGATAACTGCTGATTTACTGCTGAAAATGCTCCCTCTTTTCTTCATCTGGCTCAGTTCCTAGACATTGGCCAGCTCCAAATGACTTGAAAGAGCAAGAGGTTGGGACGATCAGGCAAACTTGGACTGTGGTCTCTGATCTCCTGACTTCTACTAGAGACATTATGAATCACATTCTTTGCGTGAAACATAAATCACAGACTTCTACAAAACCTGTGTGAATAGCATTGATTGTGCATTGTCGTAATAGGTACTAATATTCTTAAAGGTGACTCACTTTTAAACATTCTTCTGATTACTTTATAACACTGCATGTTATCCGTGAGGCCCTGAAAGAAGCCATTATTTACATTTTTAAGGCCATCTACTAGGTGGGCAGGATCTTTCTTATTCTTTTTAAATTAGTTCAGTCATTTAGCATCTAGAGTTTGTAGGGAATCACTTTAGGAGGAATACTGCATCAAGGATGTAAAATTTAGGAATGAGTGAGGTGTTTCCATCAGGCACACTATCTCTCAACTAAGTAGAGATACATATATTCATGATCTGCACATTGGGCCAGTGAAAGCATTGTATGGTATATTGTTACTTGCTTCATGTTGCACATTCAATTTTGTCTTGATATCCTACCTGCAATGCAAATATTGTCAACAAAAATAATGGAGGGTTGTCAGCTTCATTCAGAAAGGAATCATTGGAGCTTTTTCATACATTTTAATGCATATTGTTAAGAAACTGTGTGGTATATCTCTTCCATATATCCAGTAAATAGAGTGAAAAAATATAATTGGTACCAAATACTGAAATATGAAATAAGGCTATTAAGATCATCTGATAAGATAGACAAGAAATTTCAGATCTGGTGTTGTGAGCCAGGCCTTGGGAAGAAATCATTGCTCTGATAAGAACAGAGTGCAGCTGTAGAATATTATAACTATAGCATTTAAGTTAGAATTTTTAATAGGAAAAAACTCCACAGTTCAAAAGCATATTCTTGTAAACACAGTTTGCTTATTTTTTCAAATGAATTGGGAAAATAAATGTGCAGGTCAAAACCCCCTTATTGCCTGTAAAACAATGAGATGCAATGTAATGATAATTTTTTGCCACCAGAGAGCTCTTATTGCATTGTGTTAACAACTCTACTCAAATATTTATTCACAGGCACCATAATTAATTCTCATGAAGTGAAAATACCTTCATATTTATATTCTCCCATTTTCTTCGTTCCCTGCTCTACTGGCAATTCCCACAGGGTTATTTCTTGTCATCAAACTCCATTAAGGAAAAAAATGTCTGCATAGCTCATTACATAGCCAGAAATAGCATTTTCAAAATCATAGCAATTAATTGCTTATTGAAACTACTTTAACTTACTGATGGTTTTCCTAACATGTTTTAAAAGCTCTATAATTCCTATGATCAAATTTTCAAAAAATTTCATACTCTGAGACTCTCAATGTATTTAAAATACATGTTTTCTCTGAAGAAGGGATAGCCAAACTTGAAAGAACTGATGATCAAAGAGGTGTCTGGAAAAAAGTAGAAAAATATCTTTCCATTTGGAATTTGATTTGACTTCAGTTGATACTAGAGATGTGGGGTTAAGTTGTTCATACACAGTCTGTTTCTTGTGGGGTCTCAGATAAAAGTTCAATACACTACAGGTCTGAGCAACTAAAATTTTATTAGCAGCTTGCACCTTTAAAAAATAAAATATATCACCTATGCATTTGTTTCAACACTTGTGACATTCTGATGTTGGATTTAGGTTTCTGGAATGATGAAAAAATGTCTTCAGGTCTGCATTGAGAATAACATAACTTTTTTTGCTCTTTGAAGTTCAATGGGCTGTATGGATGTCTCTCTGGTAGATGATGATTAGTATTTTTTTCATCTGTTAACAATCAAACTCATACTTATTCAGTATTTCACTACAAGCCTATATGTTTTTTGTATTTGATTCTACTTCAACTTTCACCTTGTGTATGGCATATGAAGTCTGGGTGTTAAAAGCTACAAATTTCAAAATCAATTCACAGCTGTTTCTGCACAGGTGCCGAGTTTTAGCCAGGGTTAAGGAGTACTAGAGCAGGTTTCTTAGAAGAGGCTTATCATCTTCACAAGTAGTAAATGTTAAGATATTTTTATGCATGTGACTTAAAATATTATTAAATTTAAATATAATTTATGCAACAAGATATATCATAATTATGCTATATTTTCCTTTATAATATTGTTTGTCTAAAGTTATTTGTGTGTCCCCACATAGTAACTAACCCTGGGCTGATTTGTCATATTTTCAGACTTCCAGGCTCCTTGTCATCAGTCTGTACTTTATGGATCAAACTTTACAGTTTTCAAGCACAATTACTGCTAAAACCAAATTAATTAGCTGTGGATCCATATTACTGTTTTGCTATGGCCTCACACAGTTTCTGACAATTATGCTGCAAAGGTATTGTATTGATTTTCTCAGTCTGACAGCTGTTCTGAGCAAAACAGCATCATAAATGTCTAGCCTGAATTTTCTTTTTACAATAAATTTATGACAAACAAACTTTTCTGATAACTTTAATATTTTCAGTAAAAGCAACTAAGCAGACAAACACCTTAAAAAACAAATTATGCTATTCAGCTTATCCTCCATGTTACCAAATACTTGGTAGCAAATCTTTAGCTAAGGAAGAAGAGGGTTTTTCAGAAGTGCTTTCCTCTTGCAGGGGACCTTCATTCCCAGTGCTATGTTAACCTTGAAATCACCTATTCCCTAAAGTGCCTCAGTTGTCAGTGTAAAATCTTCTAAGGTGACCCATGCCCTGGATATAATCAGACATCCAGAAGCTTTGATCTCCATTCCTCCAGTCCATTAACTAGAATTCTGATATTAGTGGTAACACTTGTCTGGTCACAGTAAATGGGCAGACATAAGGTGGTAGTCAAAACCTCTGCTGAGTTCAGCGAGAGGACAGAGGGAGGTATAGGGTGTCTGGGTAACTCCATACCTATTTTTGGAGACCAAGCCAGGTGAAATCGTCCTGCCTTTCTTTCCACTCTTGTGTACCCTCCTTCCTCACCTTTCTGCCACAGATTTTGTCCCTCCCAGATCATATGCACAAGGGGAAAGGTGATATTGAGGATAAATACACTGCCTGGGATTGCAAGGATCTATCCCTACATCTCAAAACCCTCTCTCTGTGTGTGTTTTGATATCCATCAGAGCTTCCTCAGCTGAAGAAAGTATTACAACAATATTGATTGCCATTTCTTTGAAGTTTGCTATTTGTAGAACAAGCTAGCTAAACTAAGGAAGCTGGGTTTGCTTTTATATTCCTGAGCAATATCTGTGTGTCATGTGGACATCTGTTTTAGTTATTTAGGAAAAATGTCATGTCCCCTTTTCCTCTTTTTTCCTTAATTCTAATGTCTAGTAGGATTTTGCACATGGGACTCCTGGTAACCCACTCAAAGATTACTTGGCTCATGCACCAATTTGTGAGTTGAATTTATCTACTTTGAATTAAGATGAGTCACTTGGCTTCTTCATCTTCACTTCTGGAACAGTTTGGTAGGAGAAGCTACAGAGTTGCATGCCAGATGCTCTAAAGTATTCAGAGGTGTTATCATATTCATTGATCTCTGAGCTCAGAAACACAGGTAGAAATCCTCCATTCAGTGACAACATTCTTGGTGCTTTATAAACCATATTTATTATTAACAAATAACAAGTATTTGACATGAAAGATATTTCTTCTCTACCTCTTTTCCTGTCATGACCATTAACACTATATACAACACATAAGAGATTCCTGTCTCCCAAACCAAGGTCATGGTACTTAAACATCTGGACTAATCAAAATCATCCCTTCAGCTCAGGTTTTGGTTTCACTCCTAGTTCTGTTCTTCTTCATTTTTAGTTTGAGTTGGAACTGGAGAAGTAGCTCAATGCAGGCTGAAGTTCCTGGACTGCTTTAGAGTAGGTGACCTTTGTGGCACAGGGAATAGTATAACAGCTATGCTGCAAGTAATTCCCAAAATGAATTGAGGCTCAGAGTAAGCTACAGCCTTACTTTAGGCTGCAACTGGGATTTATAGATCATTAATGCAGCAAAAAGTAATATGATGATGGGTTGCAAGTGGCAAAGTTGTTGAAAAACTAGGCCTTTAATCAAAACAAACCCAATTCCCCTCTAGATCAATTGAGTAGCTAGATGAGATTAAAAAGAAGAGACAAATGAGATAAATTTTAAGTAAAACTCTTAATCCAAATAAAAATCATAACTTTCAATTCAGAGAGTATGGAAAAATTTTTAAAATTTATAGTATTTTTTATTAACTCTTCACAGTATGGAAATTCATAACACACTTTGACAACTGTTGATGTATTTTTGGAAATAAAAGATGAAAAATTCTTTGATATTATAGGAATTTCAGGAAACTATTCATCTGGTAAGTTGCTAAATTAGGTGTAAGGTTCTAATTGTGATTACTGCATTATACATAAATTTTTTTAATATTTTTTAATTTCAAAGTCTTTAATTGTGTAATAATTTTTGCTGACAGCCTAAAGTCTTGGATCCATTTTCATTTTTAGTTATCAGGAATAAACTGGTGTGTTGTGTAGATGCAGAGATTTCACTTCTTTTTCTCTCAGACTAATTCTTAATTAGCTGAGTATTGGAGCAGTTTGATATGTTTCCACTTCCTGAGGGATTCCAAGCAAAAAATTCCTCTTATGCAATTAAATTTGTATCAGTGACATGCATTTCATAAAATCACTTTGGCTCAACGGAAGAGCAGTTGATAAGCTTGTTGAAAGAGATGAAAATATTTTAAAAGTTTTATTATTTTTACTTGAGGTTGTTCCCTACTTTTTTCATGACAGAGACTTCAGCTTTTGAGGAACTCACTTTTGCAAAACAAAGAGAGGAAGTCTCAAAAATGTTCTGGAGGGAATTCAATCTGAAGTTTCCCCCATCCCACTCCAGTGGTAGCCACAGGCCATATGGACAAACAGTGGGTGCTGATGGTTAATACCATCCCCATCTTGGGTACTCTTCTCAGAGGCAGCTGCTGGGATGGCTGCCAGCAGGCTGTCACAGTAGTCAGTAGATGAAGATCAGTATTGTGCCATTAGCAACTAAACCCCCTCAGCATGCCTTCTGCTATGGGCAGGAAACAGATCCTGGAGGAAAGCCCTGTTGAAGTCTGTTTTAGGGAGAGCCTTGGCAATCTGGATTGTTTCTTCTCTCTTATTCCTCTTTTCTGCCTGGCTGACATTTTGGCACAATAAATCTGTCACCATTCCTAAATCCCCAGTTGATTCAAGTGTAATACTTTATTAATGTCCTGGATGGTTGATCAGGTGCAGAACTCTTTCCTAGCTTCAAAATGAGTTCTAAACAGCAGCTAAAATATAGAAAATACATCAATGTCTTATTGTGTGTAATGGCATATAGCTGAAAAGACCATTTACAAATACATGCAAGGGAAAGGTATTTTCTAAGAGATGAACAAACAATTGTGAAGAGTGTAAACACTGGAAAATGGCAATATTTTTGAAGAGTACATTAACTCATGTATGAAATAGTGCACTCCATAGAACAAAAAGAGAGGGAGATTCAGATTGTTATTTTTATTCCCATCTGTGTTGCCCTCAGAAAAGAGTGAACAAAGTTGTTTAATACAATTATTCTCAAACACTATTATCTCATTTTTCATGTAAATTTGTTGACATGAAAGTATTTCTCTGCAAAACCCCAGATAGATAATATAGTTTGTGGAAGATTCCCAAGCGAAAGAGAGAATTAACATATTAGCGCCAATAAATTGGTCTACTGTGGAACTAATACTATTCTTGACTACTCAGATCCATTAATTCAGTTCTACATTTCAATATAATAATATTCAACCAGAAATTACAGAAAAAACAAATTATTCTCAAATTTGGTTTGCAAAAATAAATATTACTTCAAAATTTGTACATAATCAGTGTGTACACTGTTAATTTAATTGCCATCAGTGTGAATACTGGGGAGATGCAAATTTAAATCCACTAAGAAGTTTCATAAAACATGATATAGTTTTTAGGCAGATAAATTAGGAGGCAAGGAATATTAAAGGATCCTCCCAAGTCCTTTTATACAGGTCAATCAGTTTGTGGAGTGCAAACTTGTTTCTTAAACAAAAACTTGCTAATTATCATATTTATCACATAGGATATTTAAAATTTATTTTAGTTATAAATGGTAAAACTTAAGCTTTGACTTCATCAAAATGTTCATAATCCTCACATGCATAAATGTTTTTCTTAATCTCCATGTTGTATTCCTTTCTTGTGCTGGGCTGCATTCTTACCCCACCTGGGGCAAGATTCAGCTTCATAAAACAGAAGAACATTTAGTTCAGTAAAAATGTCATAGTTTTAAAATCAGAATATAGAAAGTGTTTCAGAACAAGGGAAGCTACACAAATCTATTATGTTCTTTATTCATGATTATTGTATTGATAAATAACTTTTAATTTGAATATGAATCCCTGTTACTGACAGCAGAAATTAATAAGCTGGAATCTCCTAATTAAGTGTAATGACATTGTTGTTGTTTGGTCTAATCTAATCCGTTTTTAATGTAACAGAATTTTGATGTAGTGATTTATCTGGCTATGGGGACAAGTGATTTGGACCAGCTGGAGAACCAGTTAGAGAGCTAATACAATTTCACCACAATATAGAACTGGTAGAGAGAACAAAATACACCTGAAAAACAAGAGAAAACATACATACATACCATATGTGTGCATGTGTATACTAATGTATATGCTCATACTGATTTTTAAGTCACAAATTATGCTTGTTACTGGGTTTTTATAGGTTACTCTATAGTCAGTTTTCATAGTCATTGCAACTACATATCTAGTCAGTTATTCTACATAAATGAATAGCATCAGGTTGTCATATTACAAAAAGAATCTGATATTTTAAATATAATGGTAAATAATGTGAATATATAATGTTAATAAATAAGAACACAATGTTAAATAAATATGAGAATGATGTTAAATAATTATGACCACTGTTGTTTATTTTCATTAATATGTACAAAGAACTAAACCAACCATTAATAGCATCAGATTTTTGTCACCAATTCACAATTTTACAAAGTAAAACATTTAAGACTAGTTTCTTATTTCTTATTTCTCTTAATCCTTCTGTCTGAGCAACACTTAAAAAAAATAAATTTCTTTTAACAGAGCTACAGCATCCTGTGAGGAATACTCTATTTTTCTTTCTCTATCTGTTAAAATCTGTATAAACTAATGACTTTGCAGACTACTTGTTAGTAGATAGATAAATTCAGGCTTCCAGCCCTTGTCTTTGTTTTTCAAATGAATGTCAGCAACCACTATGTAAAATCAGCAGCATACAAGTTAAACAGAAGTAGCAGATGGGTGAATTTCACACAGTCTATTCAAAATTAATATGGATGGGTGTTGGGGAAAGACAGGGAAGCATGGAAAATTATAATGTTTTGTTGATACAAAATGTTGGAATTGAAAAACATTAGCTATTTTACAGGAATAGAAAATGCAGAATATGGAAGAAGATTATGGCCTCAATGAAACGATCTGGATAGCGGCTTTTACCTACTTTGACAGATGGAAAGGATAAATTTTTGGTGCAGCTATTTTTACTTTTTTTCTTTATTGGGAATAGAAACACAGAAAACTTAAATTCAAGCTCTCCATGTATTACCATGGAAGACATACACAATAGACAATTATTGGAGATTAATTTTTTTTTTTAACTACTGCTGATGGGGTGAAAATTAACCTTATGTGGTTAACGTGTATCTTGAAAAGTCTTATGCTCTGTTGAAAAGACTTGATAATTTATGGTTGCTAATAATGTTAGCTGTCACTCAACTAGTTTGAACAGCACAGTGTACACACTGGGAGAAATGATTGTGCTTTATTGTAATTTTTAGATACCCTTCATCTAAGAAACTGAGTTAAATACTAACTCAATCGTGCATATGCAGATACTGGACAATAAACAATATATTATACATTTTCTCACCCATTCTTTTCTTTGCCAAATGAAACCAGAGTAATTGAAATTACATTCTAGCAAAATTTCTGAATAATGTTTTAGGGCTGTTAAGATATATTTGCCTTTGATATTGACTACTTCAAATTAGAGTACAGACAGTTAAACATGATTTCAAGCAGTGGGTCTTCCATCCCCCCTCAGTTTGCCTGAGATTTGAGATAAATGTTCATGTTTTCTCTTGTGCTGTGTTGGAAATAAAATAAAAATAAAAACCTTCAAAGATTAATTGATCTCAGATCTTCATAGATATCTTTTAATAGAAATAAAAAGCTGGATACAGTTCTGCATATGACACATATATATTAAACTGCATATTTTGCTTTGAGCTGTGAAATGCTTTTTTGCCCTTTCTCTTTTCTATTGCCACTGCATTTAGTGTGACTTGTAATTAATAGATTCCCTGACTAAGTATGGACTGCCCTTGCTTGTGGAATTTTATGTGGTGTATTGAGCCCTCTTTAAATAACATCTCTGATACTATTTCCTCATCATTAGTTTTTCATCAGCTACTGTTTTCAGAATTTCACTTTATTGTGTGTGATACTTATAACTCTCAGGAAGAGCATATCTGAATAAAAATCATATTTCATATGACTTGAATTAAAATATTCCTAGAAAATGTAAAATTATCCTGCAGTATCCTATCACGAGGCTCTCACCTCTCCTCCAAAAACTGGCATGAAGGTGTTTTGGACTTCGGTTAAGTGCTGCTAATCAATAACCTTACTTTAATCAGAATTTAAAGGTCACGACAAAACACGTTTCAGAAATAGGAGACACAATTCACATATTTTATGTGTCTAAAAAAATAAGTTGAAAGAAAAAGCGGGAACTCCGGAAAACAAGAGTCTTGTCAAACGTTGAGTACCTGAAGTTCTCTGCAGAGATGAAAAGCATGTAAAAAGCCCTACGTGAAAACTGATACCTTGTTGACTTAATCCAAGCTTCACAGCACATTACAGTGTCTGTGGCTACCATGTCAACTCCTTCACTAAAAGTAAACTCTAAAATAATTTGTGTTCAAAATATAAAGGCTGACATAGGATTTACAGGGAGCATTTGACTTGGGAGATGAATCCAGGAAAGACTTGGCAGAAACAGTCTGACAACGCATTTAGTCAGTTGCAATCACATACCAAGTTGCATGTATCCATCAGACAGAAAATTCTGTTCTAGTTTAAGGTTTTGTTGCCTTCCTTTCAGTATTTTGTATCTATATTTTGCTGTCAACTCAATAGAAAGTGATATGAAAAAAATATCACACCTGTCACAGGAATCATAATGAAATGTCATTAAATATAGTTTTTCATTCAGTCAGACAGAAATCTTAGGAATAAATGGATTGCTATCATAAAGAGAAAACTATTTATTTCTCTTTTTTTAACATTTAAATTACTTTCTTGTTATTAATGAGGAACTGCATAAACTTGACAGAATTTAGAAAAATGTACATATTTAGATTCTCAAGGTGTTTTCCTCCTACTAGATACAATAGTGAAAAAATAAAAGAAAGAGTCTAAATAAGAGTAAAAGAATAGCAGAAGCACAAAGATTTTTAGAAGACACATACTTTTTGAGATACATCTTCAGTGTCATGTGTAGATCCATGAAATGTTAAAAATTTCTCAGGAAAAAATGTCATTTCTTAGTCTTATTTCCCCATAGTAACTAAGTGAAGTAGGAGTGGATTTCAGAACCCTTATGACACTTTCCTTCCTATTTGCTTCATTTCCCACATGCCATGGAGGAGGTGAACTGTAAATCCAGGATATTTCTCAAGGTTGGAGTCATGCACAAGAGAATGTGCTCACGCTATTTGTTGCACGGTGCCAGGTATCAGCACTGCTTCAGAGAGTTTGCTAATTTATTTTGTAAAAAAGAAGTGAACAAAGGACCTTTGTTTGGGACACATGCCAGAAGTGAAAAAAATTTGAGTCTTCCAATCTGCCAGCATCAAAGAATACTTCATAATGTTTTATAAATTAGCTGAGGGGTTCGGAACTTAACCTCGACAGTTTTCCAGGTGGCCAGCTAGGACAACTTTGCTCAAATTACACAATGATTCTGTTGACTCACTTGCATCCTTTAATTTTTATGAGAAGAGCAACATATTGCATTGTAAAATTGGGGTGTTTTACCTTTTCACCTTAGAAAATTTACATAATACATGGAGGTACTGCTTTACTGATGTATTATTATTGGTGTAAGTGACAGCAACAGCCAAATAAGATAAAAACAAGTTAATAACTTGCTCTTTAAATAAAAAAAAGGAAAGGTCATTAAAAAATAAATTAAAAATGTTCTTTGCAGAATGCCCTTCATAAACCAATTCAGATGCAATTTGCAGTTCAGGTTGCAAAACAATGGTCATCGTTTAACAGTGCAGATAATTCATTCCATTGTCAGTACCACAAGGAAGGCACCTTCATACATCTGAGGTTTCCTGTACCTTTTTCATTGTTTGATGCAGCTTTTGTACTGAGTGTTCCTGCTCACTGTTTGTAATGAAATTCTGGAGAAGCAGTGGGGATATCAAAGTTCAAGAAACCTTGAAATGTATTTATCTAAAGATTTGGAAAGACATTTGGAATGGCATTAGCAGCAAAGAAAGTATAAGAAGTTCCCAGACAGGATTTAATGCAGTAAAAAAAAAGTAACAAACAACCCCACTAGTCAAGAGTTAAAATACTGTTAAACTGCAGAAGCATCATCATAGTTTTTGTGTCATGGCATCTGATTCTTTCACTGAAATTAATTTTGTTGACAAGTTGGTCTTGAGGACAAGAATTTTATCTATTTCTTACCAGGTTTTAGATTAGATCTTTCATCACTGCACCATTGTTTCAGCAAAAAGCTGACTGGTGGGATGAACTGACTAGTAAATGAGAAAAAGAGTATAATTTTTCTGAATGCTGGAAGAAATTTTACTGACCTTAGATAAGATTCCAATGAAAAATCAGCAACATGTGTCTAATTTCCACTGCTTATAAATAACCAGAATTTATAAGTGAGAGAAACTGCTTGAGGAATTCTCATTAATTTTATATTAGATGGCTTCCCTCCTGAAAAAAAATAGTGTCTTCTTTTGAAGTTACTAACATAAATGCTTTGTCAAATCAGAGCAGGGCTCTGTGATCCCACAGACTCTTGCACTGGTGCACAGGAGTAATTAGGCACTGAAGAAATTGCCACTATCTTTGGCCCTTTAAAATGTTTATTCAGTTAGAAGTGTAAATTCTGATGTAGCAGTCATATAAAATGACCATCCATTGTTCTTTACCGGCAATAACAATATAAGTTTTGAGAGTCTGATTTCCAGGAGTGTATCAGATGTGCCCTAGAATTTTCTCTCTTCAAAGTAGCATAGATCAATCACTCAAAAAAGAGTTACAGGCTGAGTGTTGTAAGAGAAAATTGAAATGAGTTATGTAGTATGCTGTTCAGATGTATATATGTAAATGTATAAACACATCATAAGCGCTTAGATAACATCCAATATGTAATTTTTCTTCCTATAAAATATTAATTTGTCAATATTGACTACTTTTTAAAAAATAAAATGTCCTGTGTTATAGTTCAGGAACTATACTACGCATATTATGTGGTAAATTTAACATTATATGCAAGTTGAACAGAAATAATATAAGAATGTGATGTTGACAGAAGCCCTGTTGCCATACATATAGCATTACTGAAATAAAATATTGTTACAGCATTGGAACAAATGTTGACACATGCACCTAAACAAAACAAATTATTGAAACAAATTCATAATATCAAAGTAGTTTGTAAATCCCAAATTATATTATTATCAGGAAGAATTTCAAATTTTTGCTATTTCTGTGTTGATTCAAAAGTAATAAAAACCATCACAACAAACCAACAGAACAACCTGATTAAAATAGCTAGTCTGTCCAAATATGCAAGGCCTTAACTAAAGCATGTTTTGATGCCATTTACTTTAAAATGCTAGTTTTAATTAAAGCAATCATTCAAGCAGTGTAGACCTTTCACTGGGTCTGATCCTGCTATAGATACTACTGAACAAAAAAAAAAAAATTTTAGGACACTCTTTTGAATGAAGGTCTTTTGGGAATTATAATATTCAGGAGAGGGATTTTGAATTTAAGGTACATGATATTACTCCCAGAATTTCCCAGACCAAAAGCGGGATCATCACACATTTTTGATACACTAGGTATCTTACTACCCTCTCTGAGTACAGGTGGTTACGTACAACCACAAAAGGTAGCAAGAACTGCCAACAGACATTCCTGTTCAGATGGTGATGACACTCTGTACTGCTGTATCTCCTGTGTAAGAGTGAGGTGAGGATTTCAAAAATGTGAAAAAGAGGCATTATCCAGATCTCTGTTCAAGCTGATTTTTTATAATTTTTTAAATTTTATTGCCAGAGTTGCCCATGGCCATTGATCAGGAGGCAACATCTTAATCTAATCTCACTTTATCTTCTGTAAGAGACAATTTCAATTGTGGTCATAACCTGAGAGAGTATGCCATCCTGTATGGTGTTTTTACTAAGTATCTACCACCTGCAGTAACACTAAAGAAATCGATTTTTAACTATAATTATGTGTAGTTTCAATCAAGCTCAGGATGACTTCTGTGAAATCCCTGCATGTCCACTGTTTGTGAATCCAATCCTTAACCACATAAATAATTAAAATTTGATAAGTTCCAATGAAATTAGATATGTTTACTAATAAAAGCTGAAATGAGAACAGATGTTGTCTTCCTTTTGTTAAAGGCAGATTCCAAGTGCATTTTAATTAAATCAGAACTTCTTGAATATTTATTTTTAAAATTTAGTGATAATGTTCAACTTCTCCAATAATATTCCTGGAAGTTTGGCAAATGTTTAAAAACAGGAAAAGCACCAGATCCAAGCAGTATTTCCAGTCACCAGAGCTGAGCTGAGGGTCCTGAAATACCAATAAAAACAGGAGAGCTCTGATTTGAAGGCTGAGTTTTGCTCCCATTTCTCTCATTCCTACCATTCTATCAGCCTAAATTCTAATGAAATTTTAACACAGAAATTGCATATGTGAAAGAATTTAATGTGTTTGCCTCAAGGCGGGCTTTTGCTGTCAGATCTTCTCTGTGAGAGGCTAGCATTTAACATGGTGGTCTGATTTGAGTGAAATTTTTCCTAACCAGCTAGTTGCCACAAACCTCTAACATAGTGCTTGTCAAGAGATGTCTAACAACAATAGGCTAGACAAAGCTGAACAGCTCAGGAGTTCTGAGTGTTCAATTCAGTTCAGGCTTAGTGAACCGATGGCAAAAGAACCCAGTGAATTCTGCTAGTTTTGCTAAAGTCCAAGATCATGCCTTTTGCAGTCTGTCTACTTTGGAAAACAAAAAATGAAAAATTCTTAAGAGTTTTCTGAGGTCTCTTGTTATCTCCCGCCAGTATGAGAATGAATTCCTTTCCCAGGCAGAGAATAAGAAATGTGGAAAATTGCTTCTTAAAAGAAACAAGGAATTTCAATTCATAGCCTCCTAAGCAGGAATGCAGTCCTTGTAAACAGGACATTACTAGGTTTGCCTGGCATTCTCTGGGGTTATGATTTCCCATAGGTTAAATTGCACTGTTAAGCTAACAGAGCTTCTTCAGCAACTGTATTGCTACTTAGAAATTTTTTTATTGTTGCTGTTGCAAACAGACAGAGTGTGTATTGACCAGATATTAATTAGTGAATTCTTTCATTACTGTAAATCATTTCCTCAAATAAAAACTTCTGTGTCAGAAAAAAAGTTCTTGTCAAGTCTTCTGAATATGAGGCATCTGCTTATTTCATATTCAGGACTGTGCTGTTGTTTTTCCTGCTGCTAAATGAGGTCAGCATCCAGGTCCTTCACTTTACGTCAACATTCCTCAGCATTTCTAAATAAATACATGATCCTGAGCACTGAAACAACTTATGCCCTCTTCCACCCTCCTCTTCTCCCTATACTGCACTACTGTGATGTATGCCTACTGATATTTTTTCTGCTTGTTTGTGATATGTTACAAAATTTTACAAGAAAATAAAGAGCCTTCTTTTATTAAAATGTAGGCCTTTAAATATTGTCTAATTTATGTTTTAGGCTGAGAAGAGGATTGAGAAAGTAAGGGTAGCCAAGTCTATGAAGGCTGAGTACTGTGGTGTTCCTTAGGTGGAATGTATTCCCATGGATTTTGATTTAGAGAGACTGCATGATAGGGTATGAAAATTTGACACTATTGAAGACAACATGAACTGGGTCATAAGAAACTTGCACATTGTATTGAGAAGTATCCTTTAAATTGTGCATGTTTTAATATCCTATCAGATATTTATATTAATTTCAGGGAATGTTTAGAATTGTAAAAGATAATGTGATTGAAAAGTAAAGGCCATGCTTCATTGTTTTTTACATCCCAATCAAAAATTCTGTGTAACTTCCCATTATAATTACCAGCCTTTCTTCTTGTTGCCTCTCTGAGCTTGTTCATCTCTTCTTCAGTGAAACTTCTCAAGTCTAGAAAACTTAAGATTAATAGAGTTTGCATGAATGTCAAAGGCAACAAAACCTTTACATGTAAAAGTAAAAAGGTATGGTTTAGCCACCTTTGTCCTTGAAATAAAAATAGAGTAAGGAAGAGAATAATGGAACAGCCCTTCTTTCCCTTGTTATGAGTATATAGCCATACAGCTTTTTATTGTCAGTGATTTACTCAGAAATCACTCCAATATTTTTCAGTGTAGCACAGCATTAGCTACATCAGCCCTTCTCTGTCCTGCCTTCTCACTGCATTAACCCATTGTCCTTGAATTTCTCCTTCAAGTTGTGAACAAAGAGCTCTCTAGCTTGTGTGGAAGTGGAAAATGTGGTTATTGATTTAGTCATGAATAAATGAATGCGTGTCTGAATGCATGAATGCATGATAAATGGATAGATGTTATTAGTATTGTATATTGTAGAAAACATTCTTCTTTTTAAGGAAAAATGTACAAGAATGCCAAGAGTCAGGCATGCATATGTTAAGTCTCTATAGCCTTTTCAGACTATCTGTGTTTATGTGCTGAAGTATGCTACAAAACATTTTAGAGCCAGATGCCTCCAAGAGCACACTGCAGTCCTTTCTGAAGGAACACACAGGGGCATGAACTTCAGTGAGAAGAAACACTTGTGAGGACATTTACCTTGACAAAATCAGAACGGACCTGGAGAGCATATCCTGAGAAGCTGCAGGCTATGTGAGATAGATACAGGCTTTTGTATCAGTATCTTGAACACAACGTGGTTTTTAAGTGGTCTATTTCAGGTTCCACATGAAATATGCAATTTATAGTTATGCATTTACCTAGCAAAGTCATATTTACCTGTACCTGGTTGCCTTTGCTACTTGTCCTAGCACATTTTCATTTCTCCAAAATCTGTGTTTCTACAAAGTACTTTCAGTTCTCTTGCTAACTATATATGTTATGTATTTTAGTGCATAAAAAGAAACATACTGCTAATGCAAAAGAAAGAAAATTGTTCTTTTCTAATGACAGCCTATTTTGATGCTAAATGGAAATACATTTTGTCTGGTAAGAGACAATCTGACATCAGCACAGTAAAATAAAAATTGAAGGTTCATTTGCTTAATTATTTGGTAAAAGCAGCCTTCTGACAGCAAAATTAAACTGGAACAAAAGTTATATGTAGACCAGCCTCCAGGGGAAAAAAAAGTGAACATCTTTGTAAAGACGTGTTTTTCTGCTATTAACCAAACTAAATGCCCAGTAGCTGAAAGTCAAAAATTATTGGAAGAGAGAGAAATGTCATTATGCAAACTTCTGAAAGTTTCTTTCCCAAAGAACCTAGCAGCTGAAATGGAATGAATAGCTGTTTTAACAGCTGGGCACTTTCCTTTGCTTTAGATGGTGAATTTTTAAATCTAAAGTGGAGAGAGGAGGATATTTCCTTGGCATATTTCAGTGAAACAACAGCAAGGAATTTCTGTCAGCTGTGGCAAAAAAGCTTTTTGCTAAGCCCTGGCCACTTTATTATAAATGTTATTGAGTTCAGGAGATGGAGGAAACCGTAGAGTTAAAGCTCATTATAGTTTTTCACTAGAAACACACAAAGTCTTCTGATAGGTATGCCTCAGTGTTAGAAAACAGTTACCAGGACAAACATATCATAACTTGATCTGTGCCTCTTCCAACCTGATTCCTCTCTGGAGGAAAAATATGGTTGTCCTCTTGACTGGGGAGGACAAACAGAGTGGATTTGGTAACTGAGAAATCAGGGATTGCAGTTGGATTGTTGCTTTGTCCATTATTTTTCAGGAAAGTAAATTAAGCTTCACTTCCTTGATTAAATTTTGAAAAAATGCAGGAAAGAATTGAAAGAATATAATGAAATCTGAAGCTGTTGTAATCCCTTTGGAGAAATCAGTATTGCAGATTTGAATCCCTCTCCCATTCTGTCCAATCAAACCAACAACATACAAATAGCAGGCTAGAGTGTTTTACTTCTTGATACTTTTGACTCTGGGACATAATGACTCTGAAATGTATGAAAGATCCCTACAAAGCTTTTTCCATGTTTCGTCATATTCTGAGGTGACAATAATTTCTTTTTAATGCAATGAAGTAATAAGAATTATATATATATATGTTTGTGTGTATATTAATATATGTAGGTATATATGATCACCTATTTTGAATCAAATTTTTTAAAATATTCATATTTTACACGCAGTCATTTATTAAGGGAACCAAAGAAAAAAGTTGTTTTCCTTGAACTGAATTTATGAGTCTTCATATTTCCCTTACCTGGGATAAGGGACATAGCTGAAGGACAAAAAGGATGATAGTGTTTATGTACAACTGTTTCTGAACAGATAACTGATAAGACAAACAAATTAAAGCACCTCAGACACTGTTCTCTTTTCCTTTTGAGGTTTAGTCTATTGATTTTTATCATTTGTTTTCCTCTTCTCCTTAAGTGAGAATTGGTAATTATGCATTGGTAATCTCTTACTGAGAAATTTTGTAGCAGAAACTGGAGGCAACTGAAAGTTTTCATGAGCTCAATACTCTACACTGACTGTATTTTGCAGGTCAGATCAGCCTCCCCTGATACTCTTAAGTCCAGTAGATATTAATTTTTCTATGTGTCTTTTCCCTTCTTCTCCTTCAGCAATGTATCTTTCTTTTCTAAACTGTGCACAATGCAAATTTCATTCTTAGGAGATTTTAGATTATTTGTTATTAAAGATTTTAGATTAAGATTTTATTTTTGTAGTTATTAAAGATTTGATCATTTGCCACCACATACCAACAGATATGCTGTCAGTTCTGAAACATGCCCTATTTATGTTGGATTAGAAGAGTTTGATGGTTTGACACATCCACTTATGAGCAAAATGAATTTTTTTGCTATCTGATGATGTGTATGCATTGGATTTCAATGAAAAAATCTATTTCACTGGCAATCTGTGGCATCCTCAACAGTGCTGAAGTAAGGTGTTTTTGATGCCCTCTCTGAATTTCTGTCTTGCAACATGCATGGGTTTCTTTTAACCTTCATTCAATGTCTTAGATTAAAATGCAAATTTTTAGGATAATTATGAAATGCCTGCTTTGCCATGTACCTGAAAGCACTAATATGTGTTCTCAGTAGCAACTCCATTTTAATTTAGGTTTTATCAGGGAAGCATTAGGCCTATAGATAATTATCTAATGTGTTTCCAAGGCTGTGTAACAGATACAGTCATCACAGCAGCTCAGCTTTGTTGTTTGGTGTCAGGTGAATTACATTTCTCTCTAAGGCAGTTTCTATTAAAGACCTTGAAATGAAGCTTTCATTATTTGCTGATTGTTTCCACAAACCAAAGCTCCAACCATTTTACTTATCCTTTGTTGTCCACGTACTACAAATTAAATAAAGTGATCTCTTTGCCATTCTGGTGTAATGAATACTCATGTTTTGAAAGCAGTTAAAGCAACAGTGCTTTAGAGTATCTTCAGGATCACCAGGTTAATCAAAGGCTGGTTAGTGAAAACACAGACCAAATTCAGTGTGCCCTTGATGTAATATTCACAAACATAAAATTAATTAGCAGTTAGCATCTCTTGATATTTTGGAAGATGACAGCAGCCAAATGACCTTGTTTGTGCATTCCAACCGACTCTCCCTTTTCAGGCAACGCATGCCTCTGCTGTTAGGAGGCTGCACATTTTACAAATCTCTCCCAGAGTAAATCAGGCCCTTGCAGCAAGGTGGCAACCCCTCCCCACAACCTGGGCAACTCTCAGATGTTTCCACAGTTACCACGCACACAAAACTGCCTTCCCACAGTAAATCTGGCCTCGCCCCCTCAATCTGCCAAGCTATGTAAACCCCATTTTGTAGTTGAATGACTGAGCGACATGGGGAAGTTTTATTCACTGGTGAATTGGAAATAAGTTACCTTAGCTGCCTTCTCCAGAGCCCTTCCTGTGGGCTAAAGATCACTCCTTGCTGCTTACTGAGAATATTAAGAGCTCTTTGTGCTGTAAATCCTTTCACTAATATTGGTTCAGATAGGGACTTAGTTGCTACAGCTGTCTCCTGGGCAACATCAGTTAAAATCCTACTTCTTCTAAGAGGGCCCCTGGGAACTGGTTTCCTGTCAGAGCCTGTTGATTTCTGAGCTCAGCCCTTTTCTTGTCAGCTAATGGGTACAAATTGAGGAAATGGGCAGCATGTTAGAGCAGTGTGAATAAAGGAAGTTTTGCTAAATGAGGTGGGTGGTGGAACCATCTGGACATTTGAAAACTTGCCTATTTCTCAGCTAGATAATTATCTAATTTCTCTATTATTAGACATGCAAAGTCCAAAAGTCCATACGGCAACATCTTCGCCTGTGACTTAAAATACAACACCAAAATGTCTGGATGTTTTACAGGTTAAGCTGTTTTTTCTTTTTTTCCTGCTGGTTTGTTTGGGGTTTTTTTTGTTTGTCTGTTTGCTTTAGTTTGGTTTTGGTTTCGTACTTTTTTGTAGTTGTACCTTTTATTGATGCTTCATGGACATTTATTTACTGATAGCTATACACAAGTTGTGACCCCCTTCCTTTAATGGTATTTAAAAAAGCCTTCTACATCCATTTACAAATTTACTTCAGTTTTGAAGAAGGCTTTCTGGATAATATGCATTAGTGCTTTTTCACTGTTTAAAAATTTTAATATTACAAAACCTGCTGTGGAATACTTTTATTATGGGGTTCAGTCTCTAAATCTGATCACAAAAGTGAGGGTTGCTGCATCATGTATCAGAGAAGAGGGGCACAACAGACTCTCTTTCAGCCCTGTTGGCCCTGTGTTTTCCTGGAATCAGTGTAAAAGACTACTCTTCATTTCTGTTGCTATGTGAATTCATAGGGAGACAAATTTTCCAACTGAATAATGAATTGTAGGGGTTTTACTGGCTTGACAGCGGGTTTTTTTCACCTGAGAAGCGGGTTTTTTTCACCTGAGAAACTTGATAGCATCGAGAGAGAAGGCCAAATACAAAAACATGGTGTCTCTGCACTTTCCATCTTTAAAGCCCTTGCATCATTTGTGGGAAACACGATACTTAGTGTCCATTGTTTACTTATTCACTGAAATTTACCAAAAGCTCTTTGCAGTGAAAATGAGATTTTCTATCAAAATTTATTTATGTAAACTATCATTTTAGAGTTATTAAATGGAGAAAATTAAAATATAAATGGTTTTATCAAGGGGGAGGGGAGAAGAACAGAGGAAGAAAGAAAATGCCAAAGGACAGCAAGAACAAAAAGTTAGAATCTGAGTTTACCAGCATAGAAAATGGTAAAAACCCCACAACCTTCTTTTAATTTTTTTCAAACAGATTTCCTACTCACTACATCATCCATCATGAAATTCTAGGTAAAATAAAATTAAAATTATCAGAAGATGTTCTCTATTGATTATTAATTGTCACTATTAAGTGGATGCATGGGCAATTAAAGCAATATGCTCACTTTGGTTAAGTTTGTAGTCCTAGTCTTAAAGAAAAAGTGATACTTCTGGTCCATTAATTAATAAGACAGTGGAAAATAACATTTTTCTTTTCTACAGGATACCCTTTCTCCCGTTGTACACCTCCAAAAACCACAAACAATATGGCAAGGTGTTCTCTGAAATGTGTTTTATTCGTATGTAAAAAAAAATTTCTATAAATGCTATAATGCTGTACAAATTCAATGCTGTTTTGAATACTTTCCCAAGTTGCTTGCTATCTGATTGGTTACTTCCAAACTTGACATTAATTACTTAATGAAAAACACACTTTAAAAAAAATTTGGAATATTTTGCAGCTGGGAGTTACTGGGGTCTTTGCCTTGTTCTGATGCCCCAAGTATATGACAATGTAGTGCAAATGGCTAACAGCAACTGGAAGCTTTTTGCTGTCTATGAAGTCAGCACAGTAGAACAGTCTAATTTATAATGAATTTGAAATATGAGGAATTGAACTTGCTTCAGAAGGAAGAAAGACATAGGTGTCTTTTATGTAAGTAATGAAGTCAAGCTACACTCCATTTTCCTTTTAAGATCAAATAAATATGAATTTCTGTCTCTTTTTCCCTCCCTCCATTATGAGTCCAGAGAAGTCAGCATTTTCAGTGGTACATTACTCAGTCTTTTGTCAATACCAGCTCCTCAGGGGTTTATATCTCAGGGCAGCCCACCTAAAGGGGTTCATAACACACAACTTATGGATCATCTGTTTATTTATTGCCTCACTCATTGATAAAAAAATTTCCATGGCATGAAGTGAGAGAGTTCAGCTTTTGGGAAACTAAAGGTGAAAGTGTAGAAATAATTTCATGGTTGTTTAGTATTGTGAATAAGATTATTGTTGCTACTACTAATAGGAAAATGAGACAGCAAAAGACTTATTCCCAGGTGAGACATGAGAAAACAACATGCACATTTAAGAAAACAAAAAAGCATTTGAGAAAATAACACACTGTTATTCATCTGCATTATTTCTAATGAATAACAGAAGAAAACAAGAGTCCTGTGTTCCTTCACCAGAACAAATCCCAGAGGTGATAAATCATGCTGGAATAGGCAGGAATTTTAGACTTTTTATATCTGCAGTTTCACTAAACAGTAATTTCTGAATGAATTCATCCCAGAAAGAAGATAAAGCAGGGATTTTTAGCTATCTGTGCTGATATAATCTCTGATATAAACATGCTGAACTTCTGCACCAGCTGCCCGGAGAAGCTTGAGCATGTGCCAAGGAGAGCCAGTTTCAGTGCCCTTCCCCTACTCACCCCTTCATACTGAATGCCCAAAGATCTCTTATCTCCCTCTGGTGTTTCCTGTTTTGTCCTCAGTGAGTTGATGTGATGTCACTGCAAAGTGCACTTCCCCATATCTGTTCCATAGCAAACCACAACAGTGAAGTCAAATCAGTTAGCATTGTAGAAATTATCTAAACTGGAATAAGATCAGACAAATTTCCACAAACACATTCATCTCTTAAAGATGCCATAGCCCTTCACTCTTGAGACTGCACTTTCTGGCTTGTGTCAGGGGGATGCCATAGAGCCCTTGAACATAATCAGACAAAAATGCCACCACACAGATATACAATTTTTCTGTGTTTCTTAGCCTAACAAATCTTAATTTCAGGATATTCTGAGAACTGGGAATACTCTGTAAGTAAGATATAAACCGATAAGATGTATCTTAGCAGTAAGATATAAACCCAGTACCAAATGAGGATCTGGTACCCATCTAACTCCCATGTATTCCAAGACATACTAATGCTAGCTTATCAATATTAACCAGAATGTTTATATGGATAGTGCTAGTAATTTGGGGTAAACATTTTTTTATGACTAATTTGACCTCCCTTCTATGTGTTTGTGCTTGTATGTTCTGCAAAATCCAAGTTTGCCTCAAAGCATTGATATTTCCATTACTATCATGACACCAGGCTTATTAAATAATATAGAATTTGAGAATATAGCCAAAGTCACCTTTTTTTTGTTCTTTAGAGTTACTTGTACTTGACTGTCAAATCTTACTTTATAGTCTACAAGGGGAAATTTGACTCTGTTTTTCAATTTTTGATTTAGATTCATGTCGCTTTGTGGTGCTCATGATAAATTACTTTGGGATTGACATTCTGTACAGTGCTAGTTCACAATCACACTATTAAAGATATGGTTGTATACAAGATCGGTTTTGTAATGAAGTTCCCAGAAACCTGAGTGAATCAGGCAGAGGAGGAAGGAGAGGTCGAGAACGATAGGAGGCAAACAGCAATCTGTAAAGGAAGCAATGGTGTCAGGGATATTGATAGCCAGTGGACTGTGACAGGTGTAGTTATGCTCAGTCTCTGTGGGAGATCTATGGATACAGCTGGATGCCCTGGAAGAAGAGCTGGGAGAAGTAGCTGTACTGTGAGATTTGCAGAATCTCAAGACAAAGCTTGTTGATTTTCTTTGAACTGCTACTGCTGGGCAAGTCAGGACAGGTTAAACACGGAAGACATATTCAAGATGTAGCAAATGTAATTCTATTTCTTACTTGGATGAGGTCTAGATATGCCTTTGAAAAGGTTTATGCTGAGCTTTTGGGGATTTTAGACACAAGGTTCCCTTAAAGTACATCTGTGAAAAATATATATGTAAACTCGTTACCAGATTCTAACCCCTAAAGCTTCTACGTGAATCCCCTATTTAGTTCCTGTCCCTATTGGCCAATATTCATAAGGAGATATGTTTATTATTTTTAGAGAGAACACCTACATGACATGTCCCGTGAAACAAGATATGCTGTCAGAGACAGCAAGAGGACTAAGGTTTTCAGATACAATCCCTTCTCCTCTGCTTTCACACAGAATTCCAGAATTTCACTCAGATTTTCTGAATTTTCTTTTACTAAAAGCTATATTTGTACTGAAGTCAGTGATGGAATATTGTATTGTATACAATATATAATAGTGACCATAGATTATGAAGTAACAGGGAGTTAGTTTTTAAATAATCAAGTTTTCAAAGTTGAAAAAAGTATTAATGTATTCAGATGGCATATAGTATTTACAGATTAGCATCTGAGAACATTAAAGGTTCTTTTGACTTATAGTTCTTGATGCCTCTAGACAAAAATTTTCCCAGTTCAAAAAAATTTATGTGAGGACAGAGCTAAATGGAAACAAATTAGTGGTGCATGCTAATATGGTCAAAATTTTGCAGACTTAGTACAGCTTAATAGTTATTTTTGCCCATCAGGAAAAAATTTAACACCTCAACTGTAACTTAAAGTAATAAAAGTAATATGAAAACAGTAATATGAAAATCCACTAAAGCAGTACTCTGTTTTGAGGCTACAAAAGGAGGTACTGAAGCTCCTTGTGAGATTTTTTACAGGCTTGGCTACCTAGCTTAATCAGCAAGGCAACAAGGTCCACTACTCACCACTAGGAAGTCAATTTCTTGACCTAAGCATTACCAGTCCATGTCTAGCTTTGTTTTAATTTCCTCAGAGTGCTTGAGGTAGCTGCACAGAGCTAGCAGGTATGACCCAGGGTTTGCAGGAGAGCTGCTTCTTCCTGTAACAGCACCTGGAGACATGTTGAATGCACTGGGGGGCCCAAATTGAAGCACTTTGGCTGCAAGTAGGTCTTGTTCTAGGCTTCTTATTTCTCCCTGATCCCAGCCAGAGATTAGTCTTATATGAATTTACATGAAGTAGAAACGCTGTTGGTGTCCTCCCTTTTTTTAACATTTTTATGATTAAGATACTCATGGGTTCAGTGACCCAAGTTCTCAGGATACTCAGACACATCTTCAAAAGTCTCTTAATCACCCCACAATCCTGGAAATAAGAGGCAGGATTTGGCATGCCATGTTGTTTCTTCTTTGTTTTTTTGAGTTTTTCACCCCCAGAATATAATTCAGGATTCTCCAAAAAAGAGGAAGGAGAAGAAAGCACATTTCCATTTAGGGTACTCTGCTGGAATTAACAGATACTTAACTGTTGATTTCCACATTTGTATTTTTTTAGTCAACAACTGTTTATAGAGTAAGTGAAGAACAAATAAAGAGGGAATGTTGTGCTGAGTGCTGTTGAAATGCAAAAGCAGTGTGAAATACATTCAAGGACTACTTACTTAGATAAATGCTGTAACTTGAGCTTTATCTGTTTAAAAGATATGTAGAATTTTGTTAAAAAAAGCACTTATTTATTCAAGCTATACAATTACTAATGAAAACTAACCTAAACTTGGCTAAAATGTTTTTAGCTTAATTTAGACAATTCAGGCATAATTCTTTCAGCTCGGATTAAAAATGATCAGGAGATGTTTGGAAATAAACAGAAATTAATAAATGTGTCCTGTTTCATTAAAGTCTATATGTAAATATAGCAAGAAGCTACATTCCTGCAGTAATTCAAGGACTTCCTTGGAGTTATATGAAGGAAAAAGCTGTTTAAATTGTTAATTCCAAAAAACCCTGATTTATATTAAAGGTAAAATGAGCTTGTAGCAAAAATGTTACCAATTTTACTAAGAATTCAAATGTTTAGGTCTGAGTCCAATATATTTTCAGTATCATTTCAACTCACGACTGCTTTTGCTCTCCACATAATACTTTTCCTAGAAATCCCATTAACAGGCATAATTAAATCATTGAGTAATTGCCAGATTTTGAATGAACACTAAGTACAGCCAACTCATTTTAAAAGCTTTGAAGGAGGTGCAGTTTGCAGAGCCTTTATCTGAGTGTTAACTCAAGTCTAGACATTTTACCAAGACAAATCCAGCTGCAAGGAGTGTAAGTGTTAACTTTTCTATTGAAGATAGCACAGAAAAAGATTTAATGTGGGGGATGGGGAGAGGAAGGGAGACAGGATGGAAGAGGTACCTGAGAAAGCCATAGCTTCCTTATAGCCTGATAAGTACATGGCTGGTAGCAGAGTAGCATTTAGTGCATCAGAAGGATGTAGAGGTGCTCTCCAAGTACTCTAGCTGAGGAACTGGAGAAAAGAGTGGGATGAGTAAAGTCTAAACTTGTTTTGGAAAGGAATATCTGCACTGGCATACAACAAAAAGTATTAATCAAGCAGTTGTCTTTCCCTAACGCATCCAGAGTCTAGCATGGAAATTAAGATGAGGTGGTCTCAGCAGCGTCAGTAAACTCAGCAGAGTTGGGATTCTGGCTTGACTGCTGTCGCTCAATTGTCCTCAACAACCATCTTAAGAACTTCACAACACATGCCCTAACAGAGCTACCTAACAGTACTACCACATTTGCACATCCCCATGCTTGTTTCAGAGATATCATGATCAGGACTTATTCCTAGTAAGCAGCATAGATGAGACTACACATTTTCGGGTAGGAAAGGGTTCAGCTCAAGTTACATAGGCTCTGCTCACCATTTAATCCCAGTGCCAGAGACCTTGCCCTTTTTATTTATTTATCAGAACAATTGTAATTTCTTGGCCCAGGAATAGATAAACCTGCTTGCAGTATTTTGACATTGCCATGTTTTAGCAGTGCCAGGAAAAATAACACTGTAGATTTTTCATGTCCTCTGCAGCTTACTATCTTATTTTGCTACCTCCAGTTCCATAGATTTTTGCTATTGTTTAATATCACTGTGAGATGTTTTGGTGCATGTAGCAGTGCATATCAAAGGAATTTGATTTATAACTCCACTCTGCCTCGATCACTGAACTAGTGATAATAATATTCTGATGGCTCTTTCTGATAACTGTGTTATTGTTTGTAGAATCATTCATATAATTTCAAGGAACATTACTTCCAAAAGTGAACTCAGTAATTTCAAAAATGTTCCAAACTGTTTATTAAAGATTTCAAAATGTGGGACCTCAGCACAACATTCAGACAGACTTATATTAAGTTTCCCATTAAAACAAGAAGCACTACATTTTTGAGGTCTGGAACAAAGATGCTCAGGCAAAGCTCATATTTTTTCCATGTTGAAGGGATGCATGACACTCAGCTACATAAGCACCTTCATTTTGATTTTCTTGTTTACTGTAACATGCACATTTACATATCACAGAATCACAGAATGACCCGGGTTGGAAGGGACCCCAAGGATCATGTAACTCCAACCCCCCCGTCTATCAGGGCCACCTAACAAACACATTTACTAGATGAGGTTGCCCAGGGCCTCGTCCAGCCTGGTCTTGAACACTCCAAGGACGGCGCATCCACATTTCTAGAAATTGGGGAATGAAGTTGTTTATTCTTTCGGTCTTTTCAAGAGTCAGTTGGCAGGTCATGTTCCTCTGTCTGCTGCCTCTTTTCTCACCCTGATCTTCACTCTCTCTGCTCTGTTTGGCTTCTGGAGGATTCTGCTGGCCTCTTACCTGGGTGATGCACCTCTCGCAGGTCGATTTAAGCAGTTCGTATCAGTGAGTGAACACTGCCTGATAAACCTGCTGCTACTCTGCTTCCTAATGCGTGTCACAGACCTAGAGGCTCTGCTGCAGTAGAATTGCTGAATAATTGATTAAAATGCCTTGGATCCTGTAAACAGAAACTGTAATACCTACAAACTGATGAAATATAAGAATATGAATTTTGTATTTATTTGTGAGATCCCTTATAAGGCTGTATATGATATTTTATCTAAAGCATAGGCTACGGATTGGATTGTAAACAGAGATCAAAGATGTAGCTCTGGTGTTAGTTCTGCAATTTGGTTGTGGACTGTGACCTACTCAATAACATGCACACTACTTATTAGCATTTCTGACAGTGTGCATCATTTAGGCCACACAATTTGTGTGCAGTTAGCTTTTCAGGCAAATAAGTGAAAAGGAAATGCAGAAAGCCTGTAATTTAAATAGATATAATACGTCAGGTAGCCAAGAATGACAAGGGTCACTGGAAGGACGGGTAGAATATTAAAGGACTGGAAGACAAGGGAACATAATTTAAGGAAATGAAATTGGAGCAGAAACTATAAGCATAAATTAACATTAGGAGGCTGACAGAAGGAAGAGGTTTGTAAGGACAAGAACTGAACGATGAGAATTATAGCGGGCCATGTGATACACAAAGGATCAGTAACCAAACAGAGTCTTTACAGCATGAAATCATGTGTAGGAGCAAAAGACAAATCTCCCTTGACTGCTGGGAGTTCAGGATATAATACTGCTGAAAATGTTGCAAGTGTAAGCACAGAAAGAGCTTAAACAGTTATTAGAACCTAAGTTGAAAATGTAACAATTGCTATGATGGTTCATGTCACCTAATAGCTTAACTACTACTGGTCAACGTATTTTAAGGAAAGAGGACAAGATACAGGAAAGTGCTGAAGAAAGAAATCCTTTCTGTTGAAATTCTATAAATCAGTGGTTTAGGGACTTCCAGAGTTTGGACTAAATTAAATCAGCAAAGCAGATCTAAATATTTCATGACTTTTCCATGAAGTAAAGTTCTGAAATTCTGGAAATAATTCTTATTTCATGCACGGACAGTACTGTATTCTGTTTACACCTTGTTTTCTCTCACATCCTAGGGCAAAAAAGTTCATAATTTGAGTAGTTATCAAAAGAAGTGCTATCTAATGTTTTCAATCTTATGCTTTGCAAATTTGGGATGTCCACTGGTACTAGAATAATGAAAAAACCAAATAATCTTCCCTTATTCCTCTTTTTCAAGACAGAAGCATATCTTTTCTGCTTCCCTCATCTCTTAATAGTGCCTAGCATCCCGCTTGTCTTTCTCATCACTAATGAGAACTGCTATGTCTTCATAAGACCATCAACACTATTTGCAACATCTCCTTCTTGTATGGTAATGGGTAATTTAATGCACAACATGTTATGGTTAGAATAGTTTTTCTGCATGCATGCTGCTTTGCCTCCTTCTTTACTGGTCATCAAAATGAGAGATTAAAGCCATCTCCTAATAGCCTTTATTAACTCTTTACTGTCAGCTTTATTTTGCGTTATTGTGAATAATTTTGAATTTGTGAATACTCATCATTTACTCTTGGCCTCTGGAGATTCCTCCAGCTGTTTCAAACTCACTGAGTTTGTCAAAATTCCCTCTAATTATTTTGCAAAATCTGATTGAAAAATGTGTTGAATCTTCATTGTAACTTCTAAAAGTCTACTAATCTCACTCACTCTTATCATATCAATGTGTTGGCTAGAAATTGGCTATCCTGGAGTGCTTCAGAAACTGGCATTTTTATTATTATTATGAACTGTTGTCCTCCAACACTGAGGTTGGTTTTTCTGCTCTGGTTTTCAGTGTTTTTCTGCTCTAATTCCTAGAGAAACTGAGCGATGTATTCAGTTTTTGGAAGATTTTTTTAGAGTTTCTATTGTGAGTCCTCTTCTACAGATCTCTCAGTTGAGCAAACTTTTCTGATACCTTTCCCTTTAATTTAAAATTCCAGTTTTAGAAGCTTCCAAAACTGTTTGGCAGTCAACTCTGATGCAAAGAAGCAATTTCATTTTTCCCCTGACCTTTATTATCAGTGTTTGTACCTTTTACACCTAGTTTATCTGTCAGGTTCACTGCATCTTTGCCAAGTTTCCTGACAGTGCTGAGGCCATGATGAACACCTATATCTTAATACAGAAAGAGATCAGTTGCTGGAATAGGGACGCAGATGGATGAGAAACATCGTTGCAGTAAAAATAAAGGAGATTAAAGTATTTTAATACTTTTCTGGAGGTGTTCAAGACTAGGCTGGAGAAGGCACTGGGCAGCCTGGTCTAGTGGGAGGTGTCCCTGCCTATGGCAGGGGGGTTGGAACTCGATGATCTTTAAGGTCCCTTCCAACCCAAACTATTCTATGATTCTATGATTGTATGATTCTATTTTGCATGTCTTTGATGAAAGTTATGTACAGATAGCTGAAACAAGGAAAAAATGAGGGTTTTGGTAAACAAGAAAGAAACTGACAGGGTTCTAGAAACAAATGAGGCAAGATTTTGATACTTATGGAGAAATGATGGAGGCGGTGATTCTGAAAATTAATATATTTCACTGTTCCAAAAGATTTTGTTGCTGCAAAGCGTTCACTTATCTAGTGGACAAAGCCAACTGGAGACATGACTTTTTCTACTGTACCAGTTTATCTAATTGTCAGATTCATGACATGGAGAATGAACGACTGACATCTCCTAAGGGCCACTTGCACTGCAATAAGCTTCCAACTTTTTGTTGACAGTGATGGCAGAGCCACACACAGCTGTGTGATCCTGTTGGTTAACACAAAATCCATGAGGTTAGTTGGAATTTGACATCCCAGCGATTAAAGCCATGTGTCTAGCATTCAAGGATAGACTTTAAAGAGAAAAATCCCAGGTATTTTAGATTAAATCTTTTTCATTGTCTTATGAGTATCTCAGTTCCCTTATTTGCAGAATATGGGTGATAATATTGACCTGTTTTCAAGGAACTGTCTATTTCTCTGCAGTTAGTTGTATTTGTTTAGTCCAAATCATTCCCTGTAGGAATGTTTATATTTGTAGAGTTCAGAATCGAAAGGCTTGTACAAATGATGAATTAATTTCTTTCTGATTCATCATCACCAAGACAGACTAAATGGTTTGGAAGGATTAAGGCTTATATGAGGTTTTTGTACAGAACATCAGACTTTCAAAATGTAATTGCCTGACTTTTCCTACCCTTTACATTTCACTTCACATGTGAATATCAGTAAAGGTTGTAAGGAGCTTATGAAAGTACAAGATAGTGGATTGCAATGTCAGACAGTGGAAGGTATCTGCTGAACATAGAATAAAACTGATGGGGAGGAAAGATTAAAATCTAGTTGGCACATTTAGCTAGTAATAATCTTGAGGGTTGTATAGACCACTGAGATTCTGGAAGTGTGCTGAAAATATTTTCTTCATATCTCAGCTTTCTGCTTCTTTTGCTTCTGAGCTCTTCTCAGTGTTGTTTGTCTTCTTTTGCCATCGAGCCTTACTACATATAAATCATGTTACCCAGGGAAGATTTTAGCTGGAGCTGGCAAAAAGACATGCGGCATTTTTCTGCCTTAGCTGAGTGTAAAGCTGCTCTACATGCCAATTGCAGGAGATGGCCTTACTTTGACAGGGTAAATAGCATTCTGGGCTCAAATCCCCAAAGTGTTTCAAGGTAGAAGACAAATGCATGCAGTACTTATAAATTAGTGAATATTCTGGTTCACTAAGAGGGATTATGAAACATGTGCCAGCTCTCAAGAGTGTTAACTTGTTCCCAGATGAATTTATACCCAGGTTGTTAAGTTCTTTAACAAGATAAACTATAAAGGATCCATAAAGAATAAAGATTCTTTGTTTCTCAACCTTAAAATAAAAAATAATTATAAATCACATGGTTTCACTTTATTAGTTTTTATTGCTGGACATAATCTGCATGCAGGAGAAACACTGATTTCATTTCTTTGTAATCTAGTCCAAGCTTTTAGACTAGAAATACCTTCATTTTTCTGAACCAGACTTAGACAAAAGTTAAACTTCATAAGAGATACCATATATGCATTTTTTTCCGTATTGCATAGTTAAAGATTAAGGGCTCTGGAAATCTGACTCTAAACTAAAATAAATATAAATTTTACACTTGCAAAGTATTACTATTTTTTAGCAATGTATTATGACTATGGATCTGTCACTGCTGAATTCCTGATCTTCTCAGTAATTTTGTGTGCTCTCTCCATATCTGTAAGTCAGGTTTCTGCGCGTCTATTACAGCGAGTTGTGTCAGGTGATCATTTCTAATTGTTTTCTGTATATTTGTATTAACTAACATAAGGTGAATCCTTAAAATAAATACTTTCCTTATCCCGCTCTGTTTTTTTAGTACTGTTCTTTACAATGGAAGGGCTTCACTCATACTTCAAAACATTCTGTGCCATCAGATGATTTGTCCTGTGAATGTGGGCCTGAAGAAGTGGTCCTGCACATAGAAAACTTTGTAGCTTTTCAGTGATATTAACTGAGAACATATGGTCATTTAATTTTTAGAATTTAAGTCCTAGTACCCTTGCTGTCATTTTTACAGATACCGAAAGCTACTGAAATTATGTATGCTAGTGGAAATGGGATGGTACCTTTGAAGACAAAGAACTACCTTTTCCCTTTTATTCCTTCCATGACTTGCTTTACAACTTCTATTAAGTCACATTCAGATGTTAACTCTCAAATTTTGAATGTCATTCAAATCCTGATATTCACGTTGTACTCATTCAAAAGTTAGCAACTATTTTTACTTTTGTAGAGAAAAGACTACTTAATGCATGCAGCAAAGCTGGGTGTCCCTCTGTCATTTTCTTCACTCTAAAGTAGGTGAAGATAGTTCCAAAGCATTAGATTCAGCCTACTTGCCGCAACTACTAACAAATTTGGGTGGCATAAATTTGTCCATGTTGCTGAAATTCAAAACCTTATTTCAGCTGCAAATGGGAAGAGTCAAGAGTGCAGAAAAAGGGTAGTAGAGTTTGGACAAAACGTTTGTTAGGCTGTTCTTGTAGCCTAATACAGCTATCTCCTTTCTGTTAATAGGAGCCCTTCAGACTGTTATTTCTACCTATCATATAGACTGGTGACAAGGAAATAGCTGATGGTGATTCATATCTCTGAAAATCAGGTGATATCATTATCAACTGCTGCTTCTGGGTTTTATTTTCCCAGTTGTTTTCATCTGATTAGAAAAATATGTTATTTTTTTTAAGGGAAGTCTATGCAGCTGTGACAAATTAAAGCAAACAACTCTCCCCAGCTTGAGGTGGCAGCTGGGAGACCTCAAAGGAAAAAATGGAGTGATAAGGGTCTGATGACTTATCCTCTGGAAACTTGCAAACTGCATTTTAGTCCGGAGAAGTCTGTACAGTTGGCTCCTTTACAGAGAAGTAGTTAAACTTTTGCACCCTGTAAAGTCAATTGACTCTGGGCCATAATCATACCAAGTACAATTTTTATAGACTTCCAGATACTTGAGATAATTTGCAAAATTATTTTTTACAGTGCAAAATTAGGGAAATAATTTTTCTGGTTTTTTGATTCAGTCAGCCCAGCAGTAAATTGAACATTTGTTGGTTGCTACCACAAGGTAAAGTTGGTGACTGAAATATTTCTAAAGCTTTATTTTGACTGCTGTTATTTTCTTGCTTTCCAATTGCTTAAGCTATTGACCTTTTTTCCTTGAAATTTTAAAGGAGATTTCTGAAAATCAAAGGTGTATTTGATCTTTTCACATTTACATTAGCTAGTTCGATAGAAAAACAGATGTGATTGCCAAGCTGATTGTTCCCAGGCAAAAAAATTCCAAAAACATTTTAAAAAAATGACCTGATTTAGGAACCTGTTCTGAAAAATGTTTCCTTCGTATTAGGGCAGAGAATTCCTAGAGAGTGTGGATTTTTCAAAATTGCTTATATATTTTTTGTTAATAAATTTATTTATTAATCTATTATATTATTCATAGCCAGTAAAGGAAAAAAAAAGAGATAAAACATCCCATAAGAATAGTGCACTTGTGAGTGCTTATTACATTCACTAAAGTTTTATTCCTTCAATGTCTATACCGTAGTATTAAAATCTCCAGAACTGTTGCTGGTAGTTGTGATGATAATTGATTTGCACATTTAAGATTAATGTGCTTTTTCTGTCAAGTCCATTCATGCTCATTGTTTGTCTTCATTACATGCTTGTGTTGTCTGGCAGCATAAGGACCTGATATTGTCTGATGCCTTCTGGGTCCTGTTTGATTGTCAAAAATAATGAGAGAAGTCTGTAATCACAGTAAGATATCTAATTTAGCCATAATTACTAAGTTGCAAACTATTGTTGCTCATCTCACCTCTGCAAAATATTTTTCACCAGTAAAAATGTTTTGGTAAGCTTTTTAAATGCAATGTACTCTGGGAATAAATAGTGACCACCATGGTATTTTGACAAAATATTTCTCCTAGGATTCAGCTAAATAACTCTGGATGGGACTCTTGGAGATTTACAAAACATATTTGTGTTACTACCTTCTCCATGTTATATGTCATAAACAGAGATGGAACCTGCAGACACAATGATGCCATTGTTATTTTTCATTCCTCATTAATGACATGGATTAATTTGCATTATTCTGTGTTATTTCTACTCCTTCAGAAGTTATATCTTATCATAACTTGTTCTCCTGCCACGTGTTTAATATAAATTTTTATACTTGTTTTGTTTTGTTTTCTTTTTTTCTGAGTAGTAATTATTTGAAATGTGTTTAGGCACAATTTTACCATGATAAGAAATCTTTAAGCATTGTACTGAGGTAGTAAATGGGTAATAATTTGCTAGTAGGGAACATGAGGCACTATGTAAAAAGTAGCTGTTGTAATGGACAGTGCAGCTGAGCAAGCCTGAAAATATACAGGTGACTTATATAGCATGAACCACACAAGCAGTTTTGCTGAAAGGCTGGAAGGCTGCCACAACCACACAGAGATACACTCTGGGCTTCAGTTGTAGAAGGTCAGAGACAAACAAACCTTGAGCCTTGGTTTTATGTATATGCAGATGACAGTTGTCTTCTGAAGGAGGAACTGTAAAACGGGACAAAGTCAAACTGATATCAATCTGACAGCGCAGTACTGGCACAGCCAGTGTATTTTTAAGCACATAAATAAAGTGTAGTCCAGTCATACCAAATGGTAAAATAAGGAGACAGACTCATTGAAAAGCATTCAGGATGCACGTGGAGCTACAGGTTGCCTTTGCGTGGTTGTGGGAAGTTAAGAGTGTCACTCCCTTGCTTCTCTCCTCTGCCCTCCAGCTAAAGTTGTATCCAAGGGTGGTACAATGCTGAGAATTTTATTTCAGCTTTTTAAAAAACGGGCAGCTTATCTAAGTTAGATGGTGTAGTTCCCTCTCTAATCAGAGAAAAACGACACAGGCAACTCCAACATGCAATTCATCTCACATACTTGACCTTAGTGAAAGACACAGAAATGTTGGACAAAATAAACGAAACATCCCACACAACTTGCATAAGCTGTGAAGCAAAAGATTGAAAATGAACCTGAAGCAAAGGAAAACAGGAGGAATAAAAAGAGAAAGCAAAAAGTTGAACTTATTTTAACATCTCATGGGTCTGTCTATAAAAAATGCAGTTGTAGTTTTCTCAAGGAACTACTAAATTCAAAAAACAGCTCAATTTTACTTATTAAAAACTTTTCCTTGTTGACAGGAGTAGACTCAGCATAACATTTTGGAAGTCACAATTTAGGAAGTATCCAATACTATAGGAAGAATAGGTATCTCCTATCTAATATTGGCAAACATGAGCTTGTTATATTAACTTGACCTGTTAATTAGGAGAATCTACTTTTCCATTTCTATATAATCAAAAGTGATATCTAATTTATGTTTGAAAAAATTCGTCACCCAAAAAATTGCACATTAGTTGCCCCTAGTTTAAACTTCTGCACAGTCTGTCAACATAGACTCCTCGTGCACACTCTCTCAATACAGACTTGCCGACAGTGTATTTGTGTTTATCTCTCTGCATTGATTGCACTAATTCTCTCTGTTCTCAAGCCACTATTTGGTACTCTCATACAATGCGTGGGCAGGATCTACATGTCTGTCCACAGCAGTTCACAAGCAGACATGACAACACTGAAGGTGTCCAGCAATTGCCCTGATATCTCGTATTTAACTCTTTCTGACCAGCTGGAACTTGCTAAGACTTTTATGAAGTTGATTGTTACATAGAGCGGGGTTATTTGTGAAGCATTTCTAGACAATATGTGACCTGAGCAGCTGGAAATATGCTAGATTAAAACATCCAAATTGCCCTGAGAATAAAAAGCATTTCCCGAGAATCAGATCTTTCAACACAAAGGACATTCTTCCCAAGACAAATGGAACCTACAAGTATTTGTCCTTATACTTCTAATATATGCTTGATACTTTATATTACCTGTGCTCTTGGATATGATGATTGCATAATTGCAAAGTACTGTACTCCTTCTATAATAGAGTTTGATTTTTGTGCTTACCATTGGAGTTATATGTGGTTAAATGCATACCATAGTGGTCATACTTTGAATTGTCTGCAGTTTTATTTTGGTTTGGGTTTTGGTGAAGAACAGCCAGTGTGATATTCAGTGTCAGAATACATTGTCTGTAGGGAGTTTAAGTCCCCTCTGTTGTCAATGGAGTCTAGAAAGTAATTCAGCCTGTTTGTCTGAAGAAGACACTCAGTGGTTAGTTATTGAATTGTTTTCTGTGTTTCATTAACTGCAACAGATTAGCGTCCAAGCTCTCTGATAGATATCTGTTGTAGACGTTTAAACTTTGAAGTAAGTCCTGCCTGCAGCCTTTCTATTTAGAACAATAACTTTCCTGTGTGTAGGAAAATTGTAGGTTGCTATTCCAGTGTTTCATATCACCATGAATGTAAGCAAATAAGAAGCAGCAGCAGCAGCAATAATTTGAGCCAGTACTTTTATGGCTTTCATGGATCTTCTGAGGATTTTCAAACCCTCAGGTTTTTAAACAGTCTCTCTACAGATGTATTCTGTGATTTGAGAAGTAGTTTCAAAGAACAAGGATCTACCGATCTACCACATACTTCATGAAGTTCAAGGATTGCTTTTATATTACAAGAAGAAATTTTCATGTTCTAAAAGAATTTATTACTTGATAGTTCTTAAGATCTACTTAAGCATAATTAACAAATGTGAACTGGCTTTTTTTTTCTCAGTGATTAGACATGACAGAATGTTATATCCAACAGTGAGGTGGAAGGTAATTCAGTTATCATAGAACTTTTAGATGATGCTGATTGAGTTAATATTTAAGATATGTGTAATGTTATGTGTAGGGCATTATATGCTCATTGCTTTTATTTATGACTGAGATGATAGAGATGTTTTATTGCCTTCTAGGTATTCACAGGTCTGATGGGTTCATTTGCAATGAATCGTGGAAAGCAGAGTCTGCAGTTTGAATACTCTTGTCTGCATTTTCTTTAGTGTTTCATGGAGAACACTGTCTTTAAATCATAGATATAAATAATGAAAGTGTTCTGCAATCACAAAAAGCTATGCAGTTACATATGTGAGGAAAGATAAAGATGTAAGTGGAAGGGAATGAAGATTCACACCTAGTGTTTTGCTGACACATAGGTAGTAGGTAAGTTCATTGCTGTATGAAATTATTAAGAGTTCTGAAATATCACATAGCGTGTAGAGAGAGTGAATAATCATTAACATAATAGTTTCATTTCAGAAAACCTTGGTTTTATTGTCCCCTCTGCTGTATTTGTTTTTTAGCAGTTCACTAAAAGCAATGGAGGAGAATAAATGCTTCTGTCTTCTTTCATATACAGAGTGATTTTAGTCAAGTAAAGGCTTATGGAGACAGGAACTCTCTTTAATTCAAACACCAGCAAGTGTAGACAGAATCTGTCTACTGTTTTGAATTCTAAACTTTAATTTATCACTAGTCTTTATTTGTCATGGTTTTAGATGTTTATTTACAAAACTATTAGGCATTATTTATTTATTGGCAGTTTAAACTAGAGGCATTATTGAAAGTCCTTTTTTCAGTATCTGCCATGGCAAAGCATTCACATGCTGCTAACATGACTGTGTTAGACATATAATATAGAAATTATTTTATTATGTACAAACCCGAGGAGAGTTCACAGAACCACAGAATGTCAGGGATTGTTAGGGACCTCAAAAGATCATCTACTCCAATCCTCCCACCGGAGCAGGAACACCTAGAACAGGACACACAGGAATATGTCCAGGACAGTTTTGAATGTCTCCAGAGGAGGAGACTCCACAACCTTTCTGGGCCACCTATTCCAGTGTTCTTTCACCCTTACCATGAAAAAGTTCTTTCTTATATTTCTTTGAAACATGGAAGTTTCACTGTAAGCTTAGCAAACTATCAAGAAATCTTCATAGCTGCTGCTAAGCTTCCAGTCTTCCAAGACATTCTGAGGAAGAGGCTTGCCTTTCTCTTGTTAAGAAATCTCCAACAGTTTTATAAACAGAGTAAGTCAAACTAGTTTTGCCGATATTCTGTGGTAAGAAATGGAGTTAAATCACAATTTTGGAGTTCTTTACAGAAAGACTATATGCTTCCACCTAATGGGACATGGGGTTTTTTTCTGTCACAAGCAGGGTATGTGGGCCCATTTTCCTTTTCCATTCTTGAAAGCCCCCATGAACTCTATGACCAGAGGAAATAAGAGCTCAGCATGCTGTTGCAGCTATTCTTCACTGAGCCATATTGATGACATTTCAAGTGGGTCACCACAGAGAATGAAAATCATACAGTAAACCATAGCTCAAGGGGAATTTGGTCTCCTGGTTAGTATGGCAGAGATGTAAACCAGCTTATCACTTCATTCATAATATTAATCAAAATGAAGATGTGCTAGAAGAGTGTGTAAAAATGCTGTATAAAAAATACAGCTTGTATTCTTTTTTGAATTGGAGAAAAACCTAATGCAAGTTTTAGCAGACAGAACCTGGATGGATAGCAGCATCTTCAGAGATGCAAGATGCATTGATACGCTGGTGGTGGGTTTTGAAGAAAGGCCTGTAGTCAGAAGTTGGGAATACGAGGACCCAAAAAGGATATTTTGTGTTTTGGAACAAAGACCTTCTCAAAAGCAACAGTTCTGTTCCTGGCATAGTATTCTAGCACCTATTTACAGTCTAAGCACTTATTCACAACAGTTAACATGAGTTTCTTTACCTTTATGACTGATTCTCAGAAAGCAGAACACCTCCCTTAACATTTGATTCTATTTCCTAGAATTTAGATATGTTTCCATCCTCTTGATAGAAACAAGAAGACCGACTACCATTTTAACATGTCTCAGGTTGATCATGCAAAAGAATGACTCACTTGATAGCAAATTTTTAAAAGTGAGTCATGGTTTTATTTATAAGGAGCAAGTGGGAGGATATGAGAACTCCTCAAGTCCCCTCAGGCTTTAGGAAACCCTCAGTGAGAACAACTTTTACTTGTTCGATCTGGGCAAATGCCGGCACTGTTTATTTTCTCTTGGCATCTCAATAAACTTCCATTATTAATGTTTTGTAAATTTGGAGAAGAACAGAGGGAAAGATGGGAAACTATTGTGTAGTAAAAGTGGGAAAAAAAAACATTTTGCCATCACTCAGCACCCCTTTTTCAAACTATCTTGGAAAGAAATTCAGCTATGATGAGGAGCTGAATTCCAAGCCATCTGTGAATTCTCAAACTTGCACACCCACAGTGGAAAATGGGTATAATTTGTTTCTATAGCTGCATATGGGATCTGCCAAACTTTTTCTCTTTCTGTTGCTTCTCTTCTCTATCTACATCCGTCTTCTTCCTTATTTTCTATGAATTTTTGACCAGTAAGAAGAGGAAAGATGCACCATCTGTTCTTAAAATCTCTAAGTTTGACTTCTTCTGCTGCTAATCAGCAGCAAATCAGACTAAAGCACAGCATTTGGTATTCCTCAATTATGAAATATCTGACAGCAAATGTGAGCAAACCTAAATGGATGTGTTTTGTTACTGAACTAAGTATAACATGGGTGCTGTGGGATTGTTTAATTTCTTCACAAATACATTGTCCAATGAAGATTTCTTTCCTTGGGGACATTTTTACTGTGATCCAGCTGTAGCTGAATATTCTTCATTCCTTCTGGTATTTAATTTAGGGTCTTTAGCAAGGTATCATTTATATAACTAACCATCTATTCTTCAGCTAACTTCTTCTTCCACTAGTAGTATCTAATGTTACTTTGCACTGCAAAACCTGTGAGGATTCTTTTCTTTCTGTTCTGTGTCTATTGGAAATGTCTATTGTCTAAAGAAATATATAACAAATTTCACTTACTAATTATAAAAAATTATTTTGTTGTAAAACAGCTCTACTGTTAAAATTTCACTTGGACAATTAGAGTAATAAATACATTATTGAGCTTTATCTCCTGAGCACTGGGAGGTCATAACATATTAGTAACTGTGGGACACTAGATGCACATGAGTCAAAACAATTCAATAGTGTGTATAGCTTCATGAAGAAATATGATGAAGATGCGTTTAGAATCTGAGTAGTCTGCTGAGTTTTGTGCTATGACATTTGAAGGCTGAAAATGCATGTATATGGAATACACATTCCTCCCTCTGCAAAAATGGAGGAGTAGATCTTAGCAGTGTTTTGTCATGACTCAATCTTAATTTCTGATCCTCTGCTTTTACTGCTACAGTGTATCCTACCTTTTTTTTCAAACCAATACAAATAAAAGCAGCACAGTCATTCCCGAGTTTCTGATGTTATGACACACTGTAGAGAAGACCTATTATTCTGTCTTCTCTCAGTGAGCAGTAGCCGAAGGAGGAATTTCACCCTAAGTGGGATTTTTTTTCACTGGAATCTCCAGATGGTCTGGTGTTACACTGCTGCATCCGACGCACTGACAAATAGGCTGTCAAGGAAGATTTTTCCTGTAATGTACACTGTGAAACTAAACCATCAATTTGTTGATATACATTGTTTGAAGTGTGTGCAGTTTGCCATAAGACATCATGAGAAGGTGATATGTTTTTTGCCTCTATATGAAAGCAATACTTGATTGAAGCTAAACTGATGTGGTTGTTTTCTATACTGAGTTCTCAAATGTAGTCATGTGCCAGTGAAGTAGCTATGGAGAATTAAATCACAAGTATTTATCTTCTTTTACAGGGTGATATTTCCTCTGTGTAGCTACTACATATGTTTTCTTCTACCAGAATTCTGACTAGATGTAATTAACTGACTCCATCAAATTTTGGTCACTAAAAGGATAGGCAATCTCCATAAATTCTTACTACTAAATGAGGAAAAGCTTGGAGAGCAATTTCTTAGCTGGTTTGTGGAAATAATATTCAGCTTCACATTGGATTGAAGTCTACTGCAACACTGTTGATTCAGACTTGTGGTTTAGAGACCAAAGTGGATGAACTGGGATCTTAATGGTTTGCCACCACTCATTGGCAGAACTTCACTCAAAATGTTTCCCTCACATTGGTACTGCTGTTGATTTTGACCATTAAATTCTAAATGAATAATATGCATGTTGGTGACCTATTAGTTTGAACAAATTAATTCTAGTACAGCATGATCAGTATCAGGCTGCATGTTATCTCACACAGTTTAGGGTTCTATTTATTGTCAGATAATTTGGCTTTCAAACCATTCATAATACACATGTATGATATTGGTACAGTGCAAACATCATCTAAACAGAATAGATGTACATTTATTTTACAAGAGATATTTTCATAGGAAGATGTGCTCCTTAGAAAGGGAATATAAAAGATAACTCAAACCCCAATCTTTATCTATTCCATCTACGACTCTGTGTGTGGTGTCCAGTTTATTGAGATTTCACAGTTAAGGATACCAGACACATAATAGTTATAGCTAAACAGAAATTAAATACTTCCATTACTTACCAAAATCTTCCCATGAAACAGCTCTATTGCTTAATTTCATTCCTTATGCCAGTGAAAAAATGTATGTTCTGATTTCTTACTATATTTTTAAATATGCTTGAAGCAATTAAGTAGTATTGGAAGTCTGGTGTTCATTGTCCTGAGTAGTTTTGTGTAGTTTCCTAAGTTAGTTTATAAAGTTGAGTACCTATGTATTTATATTCAGATTCAAATTCTGATCCTTCATTGTACTCAGAGAGAAAGATCTGTAAACAGGTATCTGACCTGGATCCGTGTGCATAAGATGAATCAATACAGGTTTGATGCAACTTTTAATATGACTTCAGAATATCAGTGCTTTTAAAACCACCTTTTAACTTTTTTTTTCCCCCATGTCTCAGTCTGCTTAAGTAACAATTAATAACTGCAGGCAGATTCTGCTCCATTTCAATATTCAGTAGTCTGGCTACCAGTTACAGTGAATGCAATGTGCAGGCTAACTTAGTGTGATTTACTGTGCTCTACCTACAGCAACAACCAAATCAAAAAGTACTCAGAGTACACAAAAAGGGCAATTTCACTTCTAAGAAAGGAGACAAGGAGGAGATGAGTGGGAATCAAGTAGGCAAATATGGTTTGCCTATAAATAGCAATGCTATTCTTGTGGCAGTATAGAATTACCTTAGCAAAACAGAAAGTTACCAGTAGGGCTGGCAGCAGGTGACTTGCTGAGACACGTCAGTTGCTGACACTGCACTCTGAAACATATAGAGGCTGGTAATTTATTCAGTTCACTGAATCTGTTCAATTCATTTGACTTCAAGAAAAAGGCTAGGAACATAAATCTTCTTAACACTCAAAACCCTCACAGATTTGGAACAGGATAACAGACACCATGGGATGTTGAGAGATGTCTGTGCTAGAGAGGAGGATTGCTGCTTTTGTAAAATTCCATCCAGATTTGGCCAAGTAGAAAAAATCCTAGTTCGCATATGCTCAACAGCAATTTCTGGGCTCCAACTGACTGATACCTTACAGAACACTGGCCTAACCAACTAAAACGCTTTCAAGAATTAGATTCTACGCACCTTGAGTTGGTTACCCAATGCTGGTAGAAGTTTTTTACTTGAATGTCTCTTTATTGCCTTGATGAAAGTTCAAGTAAAACCTAACCTCATTGAATAGAATGAAAAGGAGAAGAGGAAAAAAAAGTCTCTTCAAACACTGCTGTGCTGCTCAGAATTACTCTAAACTCCTTCAAGGAAAAAACAATTTTACCTTCAAAGTACAACTTGGATGAAGGCCTAGAGTGCACTGTCAGCAAGTTTGCTGATGACACAACTGGGAGGAGTAGCTGACGCACCAAAAGGCTGTGCTACATTCCAGTGAGACCTAGGCAGACTGGAGAGTGGAGCAGAAAGAAATTTAATGACATACAACAAGGGCAAAGGTAGATGCATATGGGGCAAGAACAACCTCATGCATCAGTGTAAGTTGGAGAGCAGTGTAGGGATCTGCAGTGATGGATCTGGTGGACAATGGGATGACTGTGAACCAGTAATGTGCCCTTGTGGCCAAGAAGGCCAGTGGCATCCTGGGATGTATGAGATGGGACCTAGTCAGTAGATTGAGAGAGGTTCTCCTCCCCCTCTACTCTGTCCTGGTGAGCCCATGTCTGCAATATTGTGGACCGTCCTGGGGCCTTCAAAGACAGGGAACTGCTTGACAGAGTCCAGCGCAGAACCACAAAAGATGATGAAGGGACTGGAGCATCTCTCTTATGAGAAAAGGCTGAGGAATCTGGGTCTCTTTACACTGGAGAAGAGGAGGCTAAGTGGTGATCTCATTAATGTAAACATGTAAAGGGTGAGTTTCAGGAGGATGGAGCCGGGCTCTTCTCAGTGACATCCAATCACAGGACAAGGGAAAATGGGTGCAAACTGGAACACAGGAGGTTCCACAGAAATATAAGTAAAAACTTTTTCATAGTGGGAGTGACAGAACACTGGAACAGGCTGTCCAGAGAAGATGTGGAGTCTCCTTCTCTGGAGACATTCAAAATTGTCCTGGACATGTTCCTGTATGACCTGGTCTGGGTGTTCCTGTTCCGGCAGGGAGATTGGACTAGATGATCCTTTGAGGTCCCTTCCAATCCCTGACATTCTGTGACTCTGTGATATCTTGATTTATAAGTTATATATTTTAAAAGCATTACCAAACTTCTGCTTCAACCCTCCTTTAATTAGTTACTTAAGCAAAGTTAGTATAGCATATATTATTACATATTTACCTATGCTGTATTTAATAAATGTCAGTATCTGAATATTCACATATTTTTTGAATGCCTCATATTTCATTTCGGGCAACAGAGTATCAAAGTATCAAAGATACTGATCCATTCTGATACTTTCTGAATTACAGCAGAACATCTATAGAGGAGAGCTGAAAATCACCTTCCCTATTGGTGTATCATTTTCCTTCAGACTCAATGAAGAAAAGTCTTGCAAAGAATGTCGTTTTTTCCAAGCAACAGTATTTTTCAATGGCTTCCATAGTTTTTCTTTAAACGTTTTAGACTTCTGAAAAGGATCAAATGTGATTACAAAACAGTTAAAATGGATCACTAGCCCTGTATTTTGCTAACATTTCATCATCTGACTATGCATTATGGACTGTATCTTTAATCCTTGTCTTTTAATACACTCATAGCTATTTGAAACAGGAAATGGAACACAGGAAAAATAAGATTTAAGAAATGAGAAAAATACATGATACCAGGGGAGCTTAGAAAGCCATAAAAATTAATTCTGACAAAAAAGAAATTCTGAAAATAGGTCATTTCTTTTCATCTGTCATTACTATGAGAAAGAGATTAATTCCCTGTTTAGAATATCATCCAAAGTGTTCATATCCACAGAGGACATGAAAGAAAAATAAAGTTATAATTACCTGTAATGTAAGAGTATTATATAGAATATTTAATACAAAATGTGTATGGACTGTGTACACATATATTAAGATAAATTTCAATTCATAAATTATTGTGAGGTAGGTATCTGTCTGTGAGGATTACCATAGTTGAAAAATTATCTACAACATTATATCTGACAAAAAAGTATGAAGAACTAAATGTACTGCAAAATTTACCTTCTAGGGAAAAAAAAGAAAAAAAGTTTGAATTTGGTAAAAAATGCCCCTAGTGATTGCTTTGATGACTTGAAGATAGACCACAGTTGCTTCACTCTTCTAAGGGTAAATTTTAAACAGCTACTATGTGTTTTGCATACTGGACAAAAGGAAAGATATGATGTAAAGTCATTAATAAAGTCAAATTGTTGTGAATATTCTGGAAGTAAAATCTTAGCTTGCTTGCTGTGTTAGTTCATTGTTTCTTGTCAAATTGCTTGAACAAGAGGCACTGTCCATCCACAAAGAGCTACTTACGCGTAGAAGTTATTTATGTCATTCATTTCAGCCAGCACACATGCCCTGAAGTTCTAGCTGCAGTTGCTGAAGAGATGTAACTCATCAGAAGGGGGACTCATTGCTTAAGACTTCAGCTTTGAAGGCATCTGCCATCTTTGATTATCTGTTTAGAAACTTACCACTGAAGTAAGTGTGTATGTTTGCATTTAAGTGGGGTGGATTGTGTCTTGGTTAGGCTATTTTCCTTTCTGCCCTTATAAAACTCCATCTCTTTTTCATGTCTTTGCCTTTCAATGTTCTTTTTGTCCTTTTTTTTTTTGCTTATGCCATGATTTTGTTCATGGTCCCTTCCTATCCTCCTGGCACTGGCATTTCTTTCTGTGACATTTACTACCAGGAGGTAAGGTTACAAGCCAGGTTGTAAGCAACTCAGTTGATTCTGCAACTTTTTTCCTGCCTGCAACCAGGTTTTAAAATATCAAGAACTGGCTGTACTGGGCTCTTCCTCTCCTAAGTTCACCATTTGTGTTTTGCTGCTCTGACTTCCTGCACAGTAGTATCAGTCTCCTGGGTGTTGTCATGATTCTGAGCTAAACAATGATACAAAGGAAAAGCAAAAGCAGTTTTGAATCTTACCTGTCAGTTTAGAGATTATAATCTTACTAGATGGGAAGGTGTTGCAGGGAAAAACTTAGTGCTTGCTTTAGCTTCACTAATCATTATCAAACAAAAGATCCTTTCTTTCATCCTAGGTCCTTACAATACACTAAAGAAGAATAAAATTAATCTTTAGCTTGAAATTTTCCCAATATGCCTTTTGAGGAGACCTGGTCTTTGAATTTAGTAGAGGCTATAATTCAAAGTGGCTGTTTGGCAGCTGCTGGCTGTTTCCCTACTCTCTTTGGGGGACTATTCCGACTTCCAATATATTGGCACTTTTACACCGTGCACAGATCACTGGCAGCCAGGGGAAATCCATTCAGACTAAATCAGACCTCATTCTCTGAATTTACAGTACATACTTCAGCTGACAAGATCAATTATCATATAATTAACACCCCCTTGCCCCAGTTTTGAGAGATATCACTTTAGTATACTTTAGGTCTGTGTACTGGTGTTTCATGATTTGGCGGGTGAGGGAGTGCATATTAAATTGAGCAAGAATGAATGGATTTAAGGTTTAGGGTGGAAAAGCTGATGGACTTGGCAAGGAATTTACTTTGGTAGAGTCAGGTGGGTTGGCAGTAAGTAGGAACATATTTTATTTTTTGGCAGAAAAGCTGTTATGCTCAGGGAGTATCATATGTCTTGTTGACTGAGGTGGAAAATTTTGGAGAGATTCTCTTGTAAAATTTCTGGAATTATATCTCAGCCTTTGTCAAGATGTAAATAATTCAGGATTGCAAAGTCATCTGGAGAACAGTCAGAAAAAGAAAGCAGGGATTTTTTGACAATGGTGCTTCTCATATTCAGAAGAAAATAGTTCCTTGATCCCTTTCCTGTAAGCATTGGGGTTGCTCTAGCTAATGTGGTGCTGGTTTGAAAGCATAAAACAAAATAACACACAAGAAAGAAAAAAGCTTAAATCATTAATCACTAAGGAAAAGGAAAAATAAAAAAAAAAGAGAAAGAAAGGAAGCACTGCTTTCTCAAATTGTCTTTAAATTTCATTTATGTCTTAGACAGAAAATGGTGTCACTACATCATATCTCTTTAGTCTGTTCCTTTCCACTTACTTGTGTTTAGAAAGATTTCAAGGAATTTTTAATCTTTTCTATTAATGTAGAAAGCACAGCTGTGAAAACTTAATATAGATCAGTTTTGGACAGTGTTTTGGTTATGATTTTTTGCCGAGTGTGCAATAAGACATCAAGACTAACTTTCATGAGTGGATTGTTACACGCTAATGACATATTTAAACTAGATTTGATTTGGGGTTTCATTTGATGTATTTAATGGAGATACACAAAATACTGCTTGTTTTTATTACTTTGCCCTTTTTTTTATAATTCTGGAGTGTCTGCTTTTTCTAGAATGCATATTATTTATTTGGCCTTTGACTGACCCCTGCTTTTTTGATTAATCTACTGTTTAGAGCAAATGTTTTAAAAAGTAATTGTGCTTAGTTTCAGCATGAAACTGCATCTTAAATACCAGCATATACTCACTAGCTGACAATAGAGTCATAGAATGGGTTAGAAGGGACCTTTAAAGGTTATCTGACCCATTCTTCCTGCAACAAGCAAGAACATCTTCAACTAGGTCAGGTTGCTTAGAGCCCCATCAAGCCTGACCTTGTATGTTTCGAATGTTGGAGCACCTACCAACTCTCTGGGTGACCTGTTCCAGTGTCTCACTACTCTCATTGTAACAAAATTCTTCATTATATCTAGTCTAAATCTACACTTTTAGTTTAAAATCATTGCCCCTTGATATTTTATGGTGATAAAAATGTTAGTACTTGGTCACTCAGATACTTAACTGTGATAATGTAGCTCATCATATACAGATGTTTCTATATAAATGTATATGCTTACATATGTGCATGTGCCTATATACAGACAAGATTATGTATACTTCTATGTATGAAGTAACATACATCTGCTTAATGCGTATTTCCTACCCTGAGTATTTAATGCTCTCTTTCCATAGTAAGTCTAAATGTCACCTTTCTGGTAATATGCAGCTATAAATGTAAACATGCATCTTAAAAATTTATGAATACTTGTGGTGTGCTGTTTACTTGATCTACTGGGATGTTTCCATGTGTGATGTCTGTGAGAAAGTGGTCTATGTGACTAGAACTAAAAGCCCCTTTACTCCTCCCATTCCAAATGCAGTAGAAATGTGTTCAGATAAAGGTGTTTAGGAAAGTGGAGTAAACAGAAATGAAAAAAATGTTGTTCTAAAAAGGAGTTTTTGAAGATCTGAGTATAAAAGAACAGAAACTCAGAATCATGAAATGAAATTATGTTAGCTTTAGAAAGCTAAAATGTTAACAGCAGTATATTTATCATGAGTAAAACATTTCTATGAAAAAACATACAGCAAAGTACAGATTAATCAAATAGCAGCATATGATTTTTCATAAATACAAGTAAAAGTTCTGTCCTCGTTTTGTTTGTCAAAGTTCTTTGGGGATTCAGCTTTGTTCAGAGACTGCTAAACAGGGAATTTTGTGGTGATATCATTTGAACTCTTTTGTGAAAAAAGAGAACATACTGACTTCTTATAGAGTTCAAATTTAAATTATAAGCCAGCAGTTTCTTATAGCGTGAAATAACCAAAAGTGTGTCTCATAAATGATAAATGCTGAAGTATAAAGACTTCTTAATATGCCTTCATCAGTAAGTTTTGTTAATAAAATGGACATCTTTGGTTGCTAGTAAGGTATTATGAAAAATAAAAAAATGTAAATATGTTTGGGTTTAGTACAACGTAGATCGCTTTAATGAATATGTTCGCTCTTTCATAACTGCCTTAGAGGTTCTGTGAGGTACTACTGCAGCCAGAAGGATAAGCTGACTGAAATGTTCTGTAATTTCATCAGAATTTTTTCCTCTTGTTTTTCACTTCATGCTTAGGGGTGTAGAACTTCTATGAATTTTCCAGATTGCACAGCCCCAGACCTTTAATGCTTATTTAAATTTAGGGTTATTCTTTGTTTCTCTTTAAAGAAAGTGACCCAAAGCTATAATAATGCAGTTAGCTCTGTTTTATCTATCATAGCAGAGGCTTTACCTAAAAATAGCTTTCTTCTCTATGATTCTGTAAAATATTTGAATATAAATATTTATGGAATGTTACAATGTTTAAACAAGTGTGGTTTTACTGAATGAAAATTGACATATGCAACAAATAATCTTTCAAAATAAAACATTTGAAAACTATGACTGAATGTGTTGTGATTGTACTGTTATTCCTCACAAGCATTACAGTAACACATGGCTCACTGAGGAGATGCTGAGCCGGACTGACAGCTCCTACCCAACACACCTTTACATCCATCTGTTTTCAGATAAACAATTATTTTCATTTCTAAATTATAGACAGTGAATAAAAACAATTCTGAACAACAGAGAAGTAGTTGATTTGTTTACAAGTAACATCATAATACAGAGATGCGTCTTTTTCAGAAATGTTGGGAAGGTGGGGGAAAATAAATCAGGTTCAGCTAAGAGAGATATAAACATTGTTTTAACTCATATGCTGAAGCAAATGAAGATATGGCAAGTTAAGACTGGTCTTTCTAGGATGGGCTCCTTCATGACATGGTTTTTCTGCATCTCCTTTTACTGCCTGAATCTTTTTCTTCAGGAAGTTGCATGCATGAGTGGCCTTGCTAAACACAACAAGATGTCTGGAAGAGTTGGCAGATTTGGATCTGATAGGTGTCACAGATCCCTGGCACTGCAGTGAAACCCGCTGACTGCCAAGGGACATTGGTAGTTCAGACCTAAAAGTCTCCTTTATGTCCTTTCATACCATTTTATGTGTTTTAGATGCACTGCCTTATTTCCTTCTAGTCTCAAAAATCATGAACCTTGTTATCCTCTCTACCCACTTAATTTTTCTTTCTCTGTCTCAATTTTTTGTTTGATGGAATTAAAAATAGAAGAAAAAGTACATTGAGTACACTATCTGGTACTATATATAAAGCAAATAAGACAGTAAAAGCAACTGTAATTTTTGCATTCTTAATTGCCTAAGCCATTCTGGGAGGTCTGAACAACATTATCTCAACCAATTCTAAGACTGGCTATAGCATAATTGTTTATCAGTGTGTGCTTCGTTAGCATGTTCACTGTAATACACAGTGCCAGGGCTTGTTTGGAGGTGAATAATAGAGATTAAAGATCATACCACAGTGTAATTGTCACAGAACTTTAAAGCTGTTATAAATAGAAGTCAACATTGCTTTCATTTCATACATTATTGATATGGACAGAAATAGACCATACCCAGAAACTGGATCTTTGTGATCAAGGCTCTCTCTCAGGAGCCCCAATGCAAGGCTCCAAGGAGTCTGACATTAAACAAATGAAAAGAAAACCAAAACAAAGTATCAGGAAAGTGACTGGATGAATTCAGGAGACTGGAGTTATACTGGATATGAACTATTGAATAGCACTTTAATTTTGGTGTCAAATGTATTTGATTGATCTCACACTCAGTAATATTCATACTCAGTAATCCCATAATTAGAAAGGAGGGGAGAAGTGCATTATATATAATGTAACATCTGGGAAGAAGAGACACTGAATTTGTCAGATTGAGTTGTACAATGGAATGATAAAAACTAATTCCAATAAGAAATTGGAAATTAGTTCACCATTTTATCTTCTCCATTTTTAAATACTTTAGAAGAGACAATCAGGTGTTGTGTCAGGTCCTCTGTTAGTTTCTTCTGCATCAGTTAGAACATCAGTTTAAATTCTTCTTATACACTATGAGTGATAGTGATTTTGTGTTAGCAGTAATGTGGGAGGAAATTAACTTGCTCATTCATATAGCCAGGCTGGGAGATTTTTTAATTCTTTTTCATGTGGCATGTTGCTACAACATCAGAAATTCTTCAGCAATTAGCTTAGAATGTCTAATATCCTGTTTACAAGGTCATGAACAATAATTTGTTGTGCTGGTATCAAGCTTTTAACTAATGACACATTTAAGAGCTGAGAAAAGCAGGTAACAGAGTCTGAGAATCCCCTGTTACTTGATGAAAAAATTCTCTCAAAGTGTCAACCTTCAGAGAAATTTCCTTTTCTCCCCTCTTCTGTATGTGGATTGGAGTTTATCACCTTTTTTTTTTTCTTTCACTGGATGTTCTGCAGATGATTCCAGGGCAAGTTTCTTAATGAAGTCAGCATAGAGGATATCGGCAGAATAGAAAAATGGAAAAATGCACTGATGTAAAAATATTAGATGCAGAGTATGAAATTGTTTCAAATCTATTTAGAGAATCAAAGTAGTACATTTCACAAAACATTCTTTGGCTACACCTTCTGAGAAAGGGTTTACAAGGTGGTTTAACATGGCTGAGCATCAACCTAGTATTTATGCATCTTCCTTGAAAACATATTTATAGGGTTTTTGTAGCTATCAGGTTTCTCCTTTTTATAGGCAAGAGCTTCAAGAGTTTTGGAGCTTTTTTATCTCTTACTTTGAACATTTTTTTAAATGCTGACATTAGTTACATGATTACCCTAGAATATTATATTCCACATGCTTTTTCATTCATGTTCATGGTCAACAACCCAAAAGGCTCATCTTTGTCAAGAAAGAAGTAATACTCTTAGCTTACATAAATGTGAAATCTCAATCACATTAATTCATGTGTTAAAAAAGAAAGGTTGTTGGAAAGTTAAAATTACCAGATGTCATATTTTCAGGTCAATTCTATTCCCAAGACAAGGCTTTAGACCATGCTGCCTTCATTAGAGCAGCTTCATTGTTTTAGTCTTAACATTGGTGGCTAGAAACAGTGAACCTAGGTATCAGCCTAAGGAAAGGAAAAACAAACAGAAAAGTGTAACTATGTGAGTAGTTCATGAGTTCACTGTATGCAGAATCTAATTTTTAATAATGAATGAGAAGAATAATAGTAGACTTGATCAGATCAGTTTAAGACAGGCCAACTGTAAGCCTTTTTCTCACTTCACTGACTCCTATCCATAATGTAACACACTCACTACCATCACTGTAAGCTGGTGTGCATAGGGAATACTTTGTATAGGACTTAGTGCTTGAAATTCTCTCTCAAATTAACCCTTCTTCACATAAAAACTTGAAACTCTTTCCTTCCGGTGCCTTCTCCTGATTGCTGCCATCATTTCAGTCATTTATTTCCACTCCTTCTCTCTTGCATCTCTCTGCTTGAACAGAAAGTTGTGCTTTTCAAAATTTCTTGTGACTAGTTATGATCCATTAGTATATTTTATTCCCCTTTCCATTCTCTCCTCCAGAAAATTGCCGCATTCATGTATCCATTCTCCATGCACCCTAATTTTCACAGCAATTTTAGTGAGAATAAGAGTTAATAAATAAAACTTGCTAGCTAATGGCAAAAAGAAAGTCCAGATATGTTAGAGAAGCATGAATGGTATCCTTTATTACCTTGCCATTCATGGGATGCTTGTAGAATAATTTAAGTTCATTGCATCGGTGGCACCTTTGTAAATTTTATAGTATTTTGGTTTGTTCACAATGAACTGTGATTTTTATGGGACCTTTCTCCTACACAACTGTGCATTGATGAGGTGAACACAGAAGTGAATTGGACCATCTTGTCCCTTTGAACTAATGTGGGTATTTGTGTGAACAAGAGCAGTGTGTTGAATTGCTTTCATTTTCTTTACACATTGTCCATATAATTTAAAGCAGCCTGTATATACATGCAGCAAAATAACGCTTTAATATGGGTGTGGTAATCTTTGCTCCACTTACATGCACACTGAATAAACAGCTTTTAAATGTACTGTTATAATATACAAGTCTTTTTTTGTCTGTGCTATTCCTGCAAGAATATCACAGATTTTCCTGTGAGAGAGAAAGACTGTTGACTGAATGTTGCAGCTGAGTGGGACAATCAGGCTTACAAATTGCTGCAGGTAATAAGGAGGTGAGAACCATTGTCCTTCTAGTTAAGAATAACGTCTAACACACACTCTACGACATTTTGGCTGCAATAGAAGCAATTGGTTTAGTTTTCCAGGGGTTTGGTAGGGTCATAAGGAGAACTATAGGTGTTTGTGCCTACAGACAGCTCCTCTCACTGTATTGCTTTTGTTATTCTGCCGATAGACTAGACCTGAGTCTGCACTCATTAGCACACCGCATGCAATTATGTGGTGTTGACACCCATGCTGGATTGGTATTTTACACTGTATGACTGCTTTTCTGATTGGCGTCTTCTGCTGAAATTTGTCTTGAATCTCAGTCAAAATTATCATTCAAAGTATGGATGAGTTTTTGTTCAACTGCTGCCTTCCTAATGATGTGAAGCACAGTCCATAAATTTTATATTACAAAGTCTGTATTTTTTGCATAAAAGACTGATTCTCCAGCCTTAGATTTTATGACCACAACTCAGAGTGGATGACAGCTGTTTCTCCAGAAACTCACCCCGAGCCACAGTATTTTTATGGAATGCCACATAGGCCACATTAGTTCATGATAAGCTAGGGCAAGGAGGCCACAAAGTAGGAAGTCAATGTCATAGCCTATTTCATCATTCTTTCATTGGTACTGGGCATAAATACATGCCCAAATAAATGAATAAATAAATAAACAAACAGTTCTTTATAGCTGCATTCTATAAAATCATAAATAGGCTGAATATCCATTATGTGTGATGAATATGTTACTAAAGAATGTTCCATTTGAGTGGTCACCGTGTCAGCATTTAGATAGTTCATGTGGGTGCACCTTTCAGTTGTGGCAATATGAATGCAGACCAGCAACAAGCTTGCTTAGGCTCAGGTACTGGCTAACCCTTGAAACATGCTAGTGATATACCATTGTTTTGAGGTAATTTTAAGGATGTCATTTAAGATATATAATGTAAGAACTGCCATATTAAAATATTGCTCATTTTCTGCTTTTTCAATGTCTGTTTTGACTTATGAACCCATTCCAATGCTGCAGTCTTGCCATATTGCATCTTATTATATCATGTGCCAAGAGCAATAACATAAAACCTTTGTTTTTCCTACATGCTCCATTTAATCTCTAAAAGCAGGATTCAGCTCAATGGAGTGTGCTTTTATACCAGCAGATGCATCCTGGAACCTCAATGGCTCTTGCTCATAAATTTGTAGACCACAGCAATGCACAAGTGAGACATATAGGTGAAAACTATGAGTAGTTTAGTATCTAGTAAATTTAACAGTCACTTTGTGTAGCATTTGCAGTAAAACTCTTCTAGCTGATTATATATTAAAGCTACATGCTCTAAAGAGGTTTATCCTTGTCTTGGCAACAGCTGAAAGAATAGAATATAAAGTGTGCAGGAGTTTTTATTGCATTTCAGTAAGCTGATTCATTTCTTATTAGTTCTGGGCCACTGCATGTGGGGAAGGAGAGAAACGGGAGGATGCATTTAGTTCTAAGAATATAAAATTTAAAAAGTCAAACTATAAACATGGTATTTGAGTATAAATATAGACTGTCACATTTTCAACGACACTCTTACAGTAATTAGCACATTTTTGAAAGTATATTATTTGCTTCCAGAAGGGGAAAATAAGGCTTTACTGGAGCTGTGTATAAACAGACTCAATTGCAAGTTGACATGATTTTTCCAAATAAAAAATTCTAGAATATACTAATACCCAACAGTGCTTGACACAGAAAAGCTACTGATGATGCATACATAATTTGTTTTCTAGAAAGCTAAGAAAGCCAGTGAATAGTAAGTTAAGACCTATGCTGCATAAGTCTAGAAAATTATGATGTAATGAATTAGACTCTTCCCAAAGGCCATTTTATAAGAGCAGGTACTTACAAGGGGTAATTAATCACTTCCCAGCATACATTCCTACTTTTCAGGTAATTCAAATTCACTGAAATGTGTGCCACTGCAAATGGCAGCTGTATGTATAACATATATGCTAACATCTTCTGGTAATCCAAGTTTAATTTTCTCCCACTTTGCAGTCCTATGTATACCAATGTAACCCAAAAAAAATCAAGTTTTTCAACCACCTTTCCTCTCATGCCCCAAATACACATTATCAGTGGAAATTTAATAGAGTGATCTGAATGTACTAGCAGGAAGGAACTTGTAAAGTGGAATATGGGGCATCTGGTACTCCTATAAGAGCATGATTAAAGGAAATAGTTGTGCTCCATAGTACCTGTGGGTGAAGTAACATGTGGCTGTCAAGTAGAAAAATTCAATGCATTTATTAAATTATTTATTTCTAAATATTCTTAGCCCCATGCTACAGTTTTAAATTATTGTACTTGTTTATTTGCTTTTGCTTTTAAAATCTTAAGCATTAGTTGCTTAAGATTCCACATCCTTTTCATTTGTTGTTTCTGAAGCAGTAAAGGAGAAATTTGCTAATTCCCTAACCATGTGTTTAATATATTTCAAGCATTTGCATCCAATAACAAAATACATCCTAGTCAGCTCATTGGAAAGGTGTAAAGGGGATGTTTCAAAAATTCTTTTTACCTGAGGCTGATGTGTTCACAAAGGAGACAGAATCCTGAAAAAAAAAGGTAACTTTATTCAAACAAAGGGAGAGTCCATTAAGAAATCTGTGGGGTCTTTCAAAGGTGTTCATAGCCTCCTTTTTATGCTGATTCCCTTGGCCACTATTCCTTTCTCCATTGGCTGGCTCTGTGGTACTTAGATTTACAGAATTCCTGGATTTGCCCAGAATAGATCCCAAAGCAATTTCAAAAACATCCACAGGAAAACTTCTTGACTCCAGTCTATAACATGTAACCCAAAGTCACGTCAACAGTGGCAGCAGCATCTGTGGGTTTCAGTCAGTATCCACGTTGGTTTGCTTTGTTTTGTAAAGACATTCCTGTTTCCACCATTTGAGGAGGCACTCTCATCCTTGTCACATTGCTAACACAAACCCTAGCAGCATATATTCTAAAATCTAGTCTGCAGTTTTAGTAATGCCCATATGTCCACTGTTGGTAAGGACCCTCTTATTCCCACTATTTGTAGAGACACTTATGCCCTGATCTTATCAAGGGAGAAGCTGCTTAAGTCCCCTTTCTAGAAAAAAACCTACACTCCAGTATCCTGCAAGTTTTCTGACCTAAGACAAACTTCCAGGATGGGTTTCCTGTAAGCATATTAGTTCCTCTGAAGCTTTAACATTTAAAAATAAGAGTTGAAGACATTGCAAAGAATAAAACCACTGTTGTCTATAACCACAAAATAATTAAGCTCTGTGTTGTATGACAATAAATCACTAAAACCACACAAGGAAAAAAGATTAGAGGATGGAAAAATGACCTCAGTAATCCTATTAAAATGAAATTGTAAGGGAAAGAGATAAAGATTCCTCAAAGGTAAAAGAGAGAGATTTCTCCAAGAAAGTAGGACATGTTGGAAATCTCCTTCTCAAAAAACTGTTACATGTACTTTTCTAAGCCATGAAACCTTGTTCCAGTTAAGGACTATGCATCTTTGTTTACATTCATTAATGTTACTCAAATAGCAGAACAGTGTATGTATTTTTATTTCCATTTTCTCAATAAGGAGTCCATTTTTTATAAATGTAAAAGCAGTCAGAGTTAAATAAAATGGCAACATACTTTCTGGCATCTTTAATTGATATAAAAAACCCTATCTATCCAGACTCAGCAATTCATTGCCTCAGTTGATCTTGGCCATCATAAGGGTCAAAAATTCACTGTTTATTGTCAAATCAAGTACTGTGGAGTGAGAGAAAGATGGCAGGGGAGTTGTAGAAAAGACGATGGAAAGAGGACACAAATAGAAATCCGTTAAAAATAGTTGAGACGGAGCCTCTCTGTTCTTGAAGATGATGTACTGTACTTTCTGTTATATAATACAAAGTGATTACAGCAAATTGGCTGTAAAAACAGACCAGTAACATTTTGTTCTTGTTTTGTTGTGGGATAAAGTGTATTGTGGGCACCAGGGAGTTGAAAGGAAGTATGCTTGGAGAGATCTGCAGGAAGGAGTGGTTGTGAGATAAGGTTCCGACCTGTTAAAGAAAAAAAAAATGAGCAAAACTAAAAAAAGAAATGTGAAGAAAAGAGCAAGATGCACAGCAGGAGATCCAAAGATGATGCAAAACCAGTTAAGCTTCTTTCAGAAGAAAAGAACAAGAAACAGTGACAGATTGGGATGATTATTCAAATCCATCTCTTTTCTCACATTTTGATTCTTCATATTACTAAAGAGGCTTCTTCTCTTTCAGTATAAATTGTAGGAAATAAAGTGTATGCTCCATTTTTAGGGTCTCTATATTTGGCACCACACAGGAAATACAAACTGTCAATAGATTCTTTTGTTCTACTGAAGTTGCTGAAAGAAAGAAATTTTGAAAGCAACTGATGAGAGAGAAAATTAATTATCATCTTGTCTTGAACAGATAGGAAAAAATGAGATGAATATTTGCTGTAATTTTAGGGGAGAGAGCAACCTCAACTGAAACATCATGTTAAAGCGTTAGAGAATAATAATGCCCTAAAAGCTAGCTAGTGCACGACTTTATACTTCCCTAAACTACTAGTCTGTAGAAACAAGACAAGCTAGGTAGCAATCTTGTGCATCACAGTGGTAAAGATTCTAATTTTCAGTCCTCTCAAGTCCTTCACAATCTGCTGAAAAAACAGACCGTGAAACAGTAGCTAAATTTTTTATTGTGCTTTGAGGTGAAGTCTTCAGCTTTGTGACAATGCATGTGGGGATCCTGGTGGACACCAAGCTGTACATTGGTCAGCAAACTGTTTGTGCCCTAAAGATGGATAGTGGTACTCCAGGCTGTATGAGACAAATTACTGCCAGCAGAATGGGGGAGGTGATCTTCCCCCCCTTCTCAGCATTGGTGAAGCTATACTTGCAGTGTTATGTCCAGTTATGTACTCCCAGAATAAGAAAGACATAGACATAGTGGAAAGAGTCCAGTGAAGTGAGATGAATAAGGACATGATCATCTCTCCCATGAGAACAAGCTGACACATCTGGATCTGTTAGCCTGGATAAAAGAAAACTCAGGAGGGATTGTGTTAATGTATATAAATACCTAAAGAGAGGGCACAAAGATGAAATAGACATGGTCTTTTCAGTGATGCCCAGTGACAGGATCAGAGACAAGCAGCAAAAACTGAAACACAGAGGAGGTTCCCTCTGAACTTCAGAAAATAATTTTTTTACTGTAGAACTAAGAAGTGAATGCAATGAAATATTACAAAAATTCAAAGCAACAGAAAGTCATGAAGATTAAATATACATGACAGAAATTGTATGCATGTTGTGCTAAAATTACAAGAACATTCTTCCTTGATTAATTTTCTTACCAGTTTTGCAGAAATACAGAATTTGCCTTTTTATCTGCTGAAAAATTCAAGATGCAGTCCTCAGTTTCCCTCTGGAAAAGCAAAGGACAGACTTTTCAGACTATGAGATTAATCAGTTTATCATTGAGAGGAAAAGATACTTATTCAAATTAATAATTCATTGCAAATGGGGAACAGAAAAAAAATTGCTGTAATATGAAAATCGAGGAAACATCTATTTTATTAATAGTCTCTTCGAACAACTGTCTATTTTGAGAGAAAGTTTATCCAGCAAGGGACATGGGCCTCTTGTCTTAATAGTTCTGAGTTATTTAGCTATAGACAATGAAGAACTGCTAGTAATATGATCACTTTCTTAGGAAGCAGACAATAAAAACCCTATTAAATGTTGATATAATTATATTTATCATAATAAAGTGAGACTATTTATGTCAATTTACCCTTCGGATATACAGGATTGTTTTTCCTTTGGAATGCAATCTACCAACCCTGTTCAATAACCATCTGCAGTTTCTTTGTCTGACTAGCATGAAAAAAGAAGTGATAATAGGGATTTTAAGGGTCAATATGCTTTGATGAATTATATAGAATTAGGAGGAAATGTCTCTATCCCTACTGTCATCAGTAGGGGTTCTCACATCTTTCCTTGCTCTGAATAATTTTTTGCATTCTAATTTCCTTGCACTGTATTTTTTGCTGTTTTCTGAAATTTGACACTAAAAAAAATTCATATAGAATTTCATTTTCTGCTCTTTGTTCCTTTATGTATATCTAATACAGCTTTAATAATAAACTAATTGAATGAGCTTACCTCAATAATCATTAAAATGTTGGTTGGAGGAGATGTCTTGGAGTCAACTGGTTTCATGGTCCTGTCAAAGCATCACTTTCAAACACTATGCCAGCTTTTTGTTATTTTAATACATCTGTGACTTGGAAAGATAGAGATTTTGTAAGGTCTCTTGCTGACTTGTTCCTGTCATACACTACTCTCCTAGTGAAAAAGATTTTCCCTGAAGTATGGTTTGAAAATGCAAGTATCTATTGTGCTTCCTTGCTATTACATGGGAAGAGTCTCTCATTACATGAGAGAGTTAACTGGGAGGAATACAAACAGGTTGTCCGAGTAACAAGGGAAAAGATAAGGAAAGGTAAAGAGGAGGTGGAATTAAAGCTGGCCAGGGACATAAAGGGTAACAAGAAAAACTTTTACAAATATGTCAATGAAAAGAGGAAGAGTAGGGAAAATGTGGGCCCTTTCCATAAAGAAACTGGAGAGATAGTCACAGGGGATTTGGAGAAGGCTGAGGTACTCAACAACTTCTTCGCCTCAGTCTTCACTGGTACGGCCTCTGA